>MU158763.1:848192-864615 GCA_015888305.1 Antheraea pernyi | reverse complement strand
TCATTCTTGGATTCCAATTATTCCCTCTGACCTTCCATTCCAATTCAAAAGGCTGCAGTTTCCCGTCAAGCTTAGCTTTGCTGTTACTATAAACAAAGCACAAGGGCAGACATTACAGGTAGCGGGAGTGCATTTAGATAGGCCATGCTTCTCTCATGGTCAACTATATGTAGCCTGTTAGCGTGTGTCTAATGCGCAGAATTTTCATATATATGCACCCGATGGAAAAACTTTTAATATAGTCTACAAAAATATCCTAAATAAATACTCTGCATTTATATCTATTTAAATTGTTTAAATCCAAAATTATTTATTTTTGTTACAGAGAAATATATTTTAACATTCGTTATTGCATTTCAATAAAGTTTATTTAAAAAAATTTAAACTTGACTGTATGTAGTAATTTTAAAAATTGTCATCCCAGCTAAGCAATAGCATAGAGTTATCCTATTGATTCATTTCTATGGTAATGATCTCTGATACTTATTTAATGGCTTCAATACGAGCGAAGCCGCGGGTAAAAGCTAGTAATATTATAAAGCCGAAGAGTTTGTTTGCTTGAACGCGCTACTCTCAGGAATTACCGGCTCTATTTTAAAAAATCTTTCATTGTTAGATAGCTTCTTTAACCAGCGTCAGACTAAGACCAATGAAGAATGTTTCAAAATTGAGTTTTTTTTCTTCCTTTTGAGAACTTCCGCTGCGTTTTAATGGTAGCCCAAAGTAACTATTCCACGCGGACGAAGTCGCGGTCAGAACCTAGTATATAATGAAAATAGAGTTCCTTTGAAGCTTAATCACGTCAAAATTACTGTACATATCGGCTTAAGACTGAATTTTTAGTAGATGGTTCTAGGCTATTTATTTATGGATTCGACTGATCGTTTTCCATTTTTTTAATGCTCAATGAAACGGGCGGTAATCAGCTAATATATAATATATGAATAACTGTAATGAATGAATTTTATTAGATAACAAGTAATAAAATATAAATCCCTCGATGTTGATAAATTTTATATTTTGATATAAATGTTTTATAAGGATTAGAGATGTTAGATTTATAATGTTTTATGATCGAAGAAAAAGTAAAAAGAAAAAAACAAACAATTTTGTAAATTTCAATGAATGAATCATTCTTTATTACACTCTACAGTTTGTACACTAGCGTACGTATAAGGCATTTTCTTTACCTAACCAGCGGTATTTTTATACAAAATAGATATTGTAGGTACAGTAAATATACAGAAGAAAAATGAATAAATAAAAACAGATATAATATGAACGTAACATTGAAATATAACTAAAAATTGATAAATAACGTACTGAATAGTTATAATGACTTTTTTTTTTTTTTTATGTTATAGGTGGCAAACGAACATGTGGGTCACCTGCTGTTAAGTGATCACCACCATCCATGGACACTAACAACCCCAGAGAAGTCGCAAGTGCGTTGCCATCTTTCGGAGGGAAAGGTTAGGGGAGGGAAAGGGAGAGGAGAGAGGAGAGGGGAGGGAAGATGGGTCTCCGGCGCTCTCACTGACCGAGCGAAACGCAACAATGCAAGCACTGTTACTACATAACTACTACTATGACTACATAAATCTACTCATATACATGTTGGAGTATTTCCTTCATCGGGTAGTAACATGATAAACGAATTATCAACAATTAATTAATACAACAACAAATAATAACTCAGAGCGTCTATTACGCAGGAGCGTTACGTCTAGTACGCCACGCGCAAACAGTCTTCGTTAATGCACCGCATGTAACACGTGAACGCTCGGTGCCGTGAACTAACGCAACCCACGCCGCGAGTGAAAATATGTATATTTTGTGAACGGACGCATTACCATTTTTATATCAGGCGCTATGAAATAAGAGCGTTTCCACCGCAGCAGAATTGATACCAGGCCGTACCCTGAGCCAAGTAAGTGTGTATGTTTTCTTTTCCCCCACTCAATCGATTGTAGACCTTTGAATGCCGCGATTGAGCATGTATCCGTAATATCCTTGCCCTCGCAGACCGCTAAAAATACAGTTCCATATCTCTCCTTATATTAAACCCTCAATCAATGGAGGTGAAGAACAAGTGATTTGCCCACACTACCTACCGATTCAAGCCACTATTAGCCCAAACTACAAATGAAAATTAATAAAGAAAATTCTCTTATAACGTACGTGATATATAAGATCAAAATAAAAAGTACTTTATTCAGCTTAAACCCTGAGAAGGCGCTCATGAACGACAGATCTCATACTAGATGTACCGGCAAGAAACTCGATCTGGTTTATCTTTTTACCATACAAATACTACACATACATATATACATAATGTTGCGTATTCATCATTATTACTTTGTAGGGTGCGTAGATTATGTATTATAAACATTGATATACAAAAACCCAAGATGCAAACTTAACGACTCCCAGCCGGGACACAAAAATGAGTGCGTCATTTTGCATTATGCACTCATTTCAAATAGTCTCGCGTCGCTTGCATCCTTGTAAAGACAGCTTTAAATCATTCAGGTAAGGTTGAATTTGCAAAATCATAAGCTTATCGCATAACTATAACCAGTGGTTATCAACCACCTATGTATATTGGAGAGTTTTTGCGGACAGTTTTGAGCGCTACTTTTATTCGAGACTGTGTGTCTTGGGTTTTTATACATCAATGTTTATAAGTACGCTTGTATATGTACGTATAATAAGTATAATTTTTGTATGTGTATGATTCATTTAGTTATGTTAAGTTGATACTAAAGTATCAACTATCAATGTAATTCTTTAATCCATACTACCTAATCATACTTATAGACGACTAGCTCTGGCTCGCGGTTTCGCTCGCGTTATTATAAATATGACATATCCCTCGGAAACAGTGGTTTTTTTCTCGATTTTTATTCCGATACCATATATCCTTTCTGTACTTCTGACAATGTGTATGCACAATTTTATGATGATCAGTTGAGTAGTTCAGGAAAGCGTAATAAACAAACTCACATTTGCATTTAAATAGACTAGCGGGCCCGGCAGACGTTGTCCCGCCCTGATTATACAAAAATCCTGGACAAATTATATACCAAAACGTTCCTCGTGAATCACTTTATCCACTCGTGAAAACGGTATTAAGATCCGTCCAGTAGTTTTTGGGTTTATCACGAACAGACAGACAGACAGACGCGGTAGGGGACTTTGTTTTATACTATGTAATGAAGTTCTTCTAATTAATTTCTCTAGTGATGATTATTAATTTTCTTAAATATCATTACATAGTATAAAACTGAGTCCTCTGGCACGTCTGTCTTTTCGCGATAAATTAAAAAAAAATCATACTGTTGTCACCAGTAGATAAAGTGATTCATGAGGAAGGTTTTATATATAATTTGTTAAGGGTTTTTGTATTATCATCAGGGACATTATGATAATTTGGAGAATTATACAGGTATAGGCCACGATATCGGTAGGTTAGCTAAGCAGTATAGTTTACCTCTCGCTGTCGTAATATAACGATTGTATTGCGTTATTTCTTTTTTTTTTGTTGTTGTTTATTTACTTTTATCTATAGTTTTTGTATTTTTTTTCTCTATTTATATTGCCACCCGGTAGTTATGAAAATAAAATGTCTCCTTAGGTTTGCCTGGAAGAGATGCCTCCAAGCGCTAAGGCCGCCTAACTGTACACATATTGTAAACTGATGACTAATTTTGTATATTTTCAACGTGTGTGCAATAAAGAGTTTTATTATTATTATTATTATTGTAGTTTCTAATCCGAAGGACAGGAATGTGACTAAATCTTTAATCAACACTATTCTCCGTTAGAGGAGAATTTGCTATTTGGTAAAAGCGTCTATTACATCAATATATGATTAATTTTCGAACTTATAAAACTTAAGCCTGTCGATACAATTATTTTTTTCGAACTTACTACACGTTTTCTGCCTTGCGTACCTTCACAGCATCACTGGCCTTTGAATGCTGTCGATATGGAAATGTTGTAAAGTATATATAAAATTGTCGCAATAGAACCCAAGAAAGGGTGGGTGTAAGGGTCGTAAGGGGTGTCGAATAACATCTAACACTTGAGACACTCAAGCCAACCTCACCTGCACGTGGTGCACCCTGCTGAATAACGAACGAGGCAATGGCGAAAGCGGGGTGGTAGGGCTTTACAACCCGACTGGGTCGCAACCACCATGTATATGGCGAAAAAGCCCGTCATAGTGATTCGCTTCTGCGGGTCGCGTTTCGGGATCAGCCTGTGCATATCCAGCATTTCGCAGGCCGGCATGACAGCGGCGACCGGCGATGGATAGTGTGTCACTCGGTGGTCGCCATTGTTTTTGGATTGTACTGTGCTTACCATCAGGCACATGGCAGTCATTATGCCGTGCTACTATAAAAAAAAAACTTTTTGTACAATTTATGCAGTTCTGACTTATATACAGCACCCCACGAACAAAATGATATCTTACGTATTAACATCCACATATAGCCTTATATATCTGGGTAAGAATATTATGATCGGCTACAACTGGTCTTCATCATGTTCTTACCCTTATCCCAACTAAGTAGCATCGGCACAACATGTTTTTCTTTCTCATTCTCCCCTGTCAGATGTCATCTCAGTATTCACACCTTTTACACACATATCACTTTTTACACAATCTATCCGTACCTTTGCCTGTTTTCCTCTACTCTTATATCCGTCCACCATCATACTCAGAACTTTTCTAGTTACATGGTTTTCATCTCTCCTCATGACATGCCCATACCATGCTAACCTATTACTCCTCACCTTCTCTGTGACTGGCTCTATTTTCAAACTTCCTCTGATATACTCATTCTTAATCTTAACCATTCTAGTCACTCCACACATCCACCTTAACATTCGCATCTCTGCCACACGTAATTTTCTCTCATCTGTCTCTTTCGTAGCGCAGCATCCAGATGCATATAGATGGTCTTATAATAAGCTTATAAACCTTCCCCTTAAGTTTCAAGGGCATTCGTGGGTCACAAGTTACCCCAGATACATTTCGCCAATTCATCTACCCTGCATGTATCCTATTCCTTACATCCTCATCCTCATGAACTGAAATACCGGAAAAATCGGCTACCACTCGTATTCGCTCCAATTGTATTATTGACGTCCTATATCAGATTTGCAAGGAATGTAACTCCAAATATTTTATAGCTGTCGTAGTGTAAAACAGGTAATGCTCGATATAATTATTTATAATTACAGCGATCTACATATTAGATACTATGATTGTTATTGGAGCTTATTTAATTTGTTATATTAGTCAAATACATGATACGATAGCATAGCATAGTAAATGAGTGATATTGCTAAACTATTGATAAAATACATTTAAATAAATTTATTTGTTTCGTAAATAATAAAATATGCATTAAATTAAAAAAAAAAGCATTTTCATATACAGTGTACATTTGTTTCTCGTGCAAAAAATCTAGATGTAAAAGCGAATTTTCAGTTTACTTCATGTTTTAATACCTTTTACTTCCGCAGATACGTTCCTATACAATACTTGAAGAAAAATACTTATTTTTCTAAGTATGAACAAGTTTTTGAATAATCTCGATTCATATTAAATAAATTGTTAGGTACAATTAGTACTAATTAATCACTTTTGTCCGATGTAACTGAAATAACACTGATGGTCTGTGACGGTTTTTATCAAAACCGATAATCGCATGTGCCCAAGTACTATTGTAATGCGTAGACGATATAAATAATTGGTGGCATAACTTTCATTAAATAACATACGAAAGTGTACAAAAAATGAAAAGTGAACTACTAAATCTTTCAGTTTTTGTATGGTTACAAATAACATTAAAAATCGTCAACGGTTCCGTTATTTTTGAAGATTGTGGTAAGTTTGTTTAGTTTCTAGAAAATTCCTATTTTAATGTAATGACTGTTAATTATCTTAATTGTTATTTAATATAATATGCATACATTTATAATCTTTCTTTTTTTTATTTGAGATTGTATTTATATCCCCATTACACAAACAATATTCTTGCTAATAATATATAGCTTCAGTGTTTATTATGTTTGAAGACGTTAATTCCTGGAAGTATTTAGTCCGTGTTGGATTTTTTGTTTACGTTCCAAAGTTATAAAACGTACAAAGGAAGATATAGCTACAAAGATATGTAATATCCCAACACAGTGATGTTGCTAAGAATATGTGCCACCCGCAGATTTCTCAAATTTTGATCACTCGAACTTGAACATGGGACGCGTCTTTGGCGCCACCACGACACATAAATCGTTCCCTGCAGCGTCTGGTATGTGGAGGCATTATAATTCTATGGTCGCCAACGAACTAGGTAGAAATATCTTTAGCGAGAGCGAGACTCTGGCTACGCGAATTAGGTTTCAATTTATAGCGACCCTAGTCCAGTTCGAGCGTGGTCTACTCTATTAATCGTTTCCTTTTAGCTTGCTTTTCATTATTACACTACACATTTAAACAGTTAAAGATATTTGTAGAAAATATAGCGTAAGTGTTGTACCTAATAGGACTAGTAAACACCATAGTTAACCTAAGAAACATTATGCAATTATGCATTAAAAGTAGCAACGAGCAGCCTCTTATAATCGAAGACTAGAGCAAGAATTCTTTGTTCCGTGAAACATGAAACTATTTACCTAAATCAAAGTCTGTTTTTCACACTTTATTTACGTATTAGATGTGCAAACTATTTAGTCGAGAGGCTGTGAATCAAACAGTTTGTTCGCGATGGAAACTTATAATACGCAATATTAGCCAATGGGTGCCTTCGAAGACTTTGATAACTTTGATTTAAACGAACAAGTGGTTCACCTGATGTTAAGTGATCACCACCGTCCATAGACACTTGCAACACCAGAAGAGTTGCAAGTTCGTTACCACCCTGTGTTTGGGGGAGGAGGAGTGGGGAAGGGGGGAGAGGGAAGAGAGGTGGTTATCCGGCGCTCTCAACAAGCGAACGAAACGCAACAATGCAAGCACTGTTTCTTCACGTCGGTTTACTTTGAGAGGGTGGTACTACCCCGGGCTAGCCGACCTATTCATGCTGAAACTAGTAATAGCTTCAGCGTGGCTCTAACACCTCTATGTCTAGGTTTCCATAAAGCACTCCATTACTTGTAGCTAAAATGTAGATACTATTTATTCTGCGTGCAAACTATGAGCTTGGACTTGACTCGCGCGTATCTCAGGAAATAAATACATCTGCATCCTAGCAGTAAAGTAGCAATTATGGTATAGGAAGAAGATACTCTTCCTTTATTTTATTTTTTCACCGCTAACAATGCTGGTAAGTTTCACTAAATTATGAAGACCGAGAACTTTAATAAAGAATTCGTAGTATTAAACCCTTTTTGCTTTTTTTCGATATACAAATACTTGAATTTTATTCATTATGTTAATACATATATACGTATGTATATTTTCGCAAGCTTAAACAGCTGTTGTAGATTTACTACACGCAGTTCCAAACAAGCGGTGTTAATTCCAATGCAAAATAAATATCCTTGTTTGATTATACCGGAACAATTTGACACGTAGGTTATATGGCAATCGTAATGGTTTTTATATCACTACATAACGTAAAATTCGTGAACAGAATATTATAATTCGCATCAATCGATCTATATGAATAGTATATTCTATAGAAAACTGAACAAGAACTTAATAATTTGTTTGTCTTCATTTAATATAGGTACGTCGGAAACTACTTTACCGATTTTATTGAAATTATATATTTGTATATATATATACATATGCAATTGAACGACCCATAGCAATTTCCGCTTTACTAAGGAAAACAAACAAAAGCTGGTCATGCAGTAACCAGGAGAAAGCTTATATGTCTTCAGAACGTCTGGTCAATGTTTTTAGCTCTACCCTTAAGAAGGTGTACAGGAATATGAAGAAAAATTAATGGGATTCCTTAATTCCCTGAATCTGGATCAAAATACACCGAAATTATTTACAAAAGAAGTTAAAAAAGTAATACTCAATGTTGACCTCAAGAGATCACCATGTTACGATCTCATTAACAATAAAGTGCTGCAAGAATTACCTGACTATGGGTTAACAAAAACGCAGCAATTTTTAACACAATAACGGGACTTCAACTAATTCTACCCAAGTGCAAAGGTGCACAAATAATTATGCTAATAAAAGCAGATAAAACACCACAAAATAAGCAAAGTAAAAACCGATTAGTTTACTGCCTATACCAGCAAAACTATATGAAGCCTTCATCATCGTTATGGATGTTACCAGTCATAGAATAGCAAAAGATAATACTTGAACATCAATTAAGATTTCGTTGCCGGCACTCTACCACCGATCAAATTCACAGGCTGGGTAATGTGATAGACAAGTTTTTTGAAAGAAAGAAGTACTGCACTAGTACATATCTGGACATATCACAGGGATACAGTGTGGCATGAGGATCTACTATTTAAGGTTAAATCTTTGTTACCTAACGAAATCTATATCATTCTGAAGTCTTTCATAGAATACAGACATTTTATAGTTTTGCATGGGCAGGCTCTCACACTGGCCTGTGTTTTGTGTTATAATATATCAATGCAAGAGTGCCTCAAGGTTCAATACTCTACTCGATCTGTACGTGTGGCCTACCTACTTCAGATTATATCAGTACAGACATTCGTAGAAGATGTTGCAACCTTATTATTTCACCAGGTTCCATAAGTGGTAGCGGAAATGCTACAAAAGGGACAAAATGACGTCTCTACCAGATTAAAATGAAGAATGAATCCAAATTAGTTAATGTTATCTTTACCTTAGGAAAAGCTATCTGGTCATCAGTAAAGCTGAACAACCTAGAAGTTCTACGAGCAGATCACGTATGATATCTAGGTTTATATCTGGACAAGCGTTTCACGTAACAAAAGCATATAAATGCAAAATTACTAATAAGTAAACTCTATTGGTTAATTGGTATTCGGTTACAATTGTTACTATGCAGTAAATTTCTTATATATAAGGCAATTCAAAAACCTATATGTACTTATAGGATCCAATTATGGAAAACACCAAAACCAAAACCAAAACACCAAAACCGTTAGTTTTTAATCAGCTGACGTCTTGGTATATATAAGTCACTGTTGCTACCTGTGAGTTTTAAAAACGTGAGATTTCCTTTTTTGGATATTGACTACGTGACGAAAACCTAACGCCCTCCCTCATCCCTGTAACCAAACGTGGTACTTTGATGATCCCCTCTCCCTTTCAACACATGGTTTGGATACGTTCCCTAACCACGTATGTATATTGGGGAGTTTTGCTGCTGGTTTTGCGCGCTACTTTTATTCGAGACTGTGCATCTTCAGCGGGCGAGCGGAGTCGTTAGTAGAAGCTAGTATACGTGTGTACGACTTAACTTTTAGGAAGTATTGACATGTAAATTGTTTCGACACCAAGTAACTAAATAATAAATTATATCCTGACTGGCCAACTGATAAATGAATGAAAATAAATAAATATATTATTTATAGCATCGGTTGTAGTATAATAAAGTAAACGCTAACTGTGATTGTGTCCGATTCATCGGTTATGTTTATCTTTCGATTGTAAATCATGATATGCGCAGGTAGCGACTAATTCAACTTCGTCGTCATTAGATTGCCTATTTTACTGATAACTGCTATTCACATTTATTATTATACTACCTGAATCATGCAACTTTGTCTGCACCAAGTAGGTTACTACCCGTTTCAATTATATTTTTAAACGGTAAAAATCTTAAAAAGCCTAATATCCGATTACAGCGACACCTGCAGTTCTCAATTGTGAATTCAAACTATTCAGGAACTCACTAAACCCAGTTGGTATGTGAGAAGTCCTTTAAAATAAGCCTAGCATCCGTTTGCAGCATCACCAAACGCATAGAGTAATGAACCTGTTGTTGTGTTGAATGTAAGCGGTTTCATAATTCTATGACCAAACGGCTCCAATTTAGTTGTTTTTGTTCTATAAGAATTTGTAAGTATACGTGAATTCTGCATCCAAACTTAATCTTGTCAAATTTATTTTACTTATGACACACAGCCCATCCATCTTGTTGACTGAGATACTAAACTTAGATATATAAGCACTAACGGGCTTATAATGGATGAGAATACATAGAAAACACCACTTCTGACACATTATATAAGAAGTTCTTACATAGATTCATAAAGACTGATAGTCGTTATGTGACGATTGACTTGCATCCGATTTTTGTTCGATGAATCGTCAAAGAAATGCTATTAAATGTCTAAACCATCGTACGCATATGCATGAGTGACTAATAATAGTACATTATCTAATTTCTTGCTAAAAACCGCATTCAGGCTTGTTGTGAAATTTGTTGTTCATAATAAGATTTACGTCATTACTTTTAATCAGTAATGATAATTTAGCTTAAAATGTAAGCAATGCATCGTGCGGACGTGCCTCATCGAAGTAATCAAGAAACACACCCAAATAACATATTATCAAAAAGAAACGATACTTAATGAACCGGCTTATCAGATAAATATTAAAATACAGAAGCACTTATCTAAGTTATTCAAGAAATTTTGATTTATGGATGCAAAACTGTTAAAATGCAATAGAGTAAATTTATATGATTTAGTATTTATAATATTACTAGCCGACCCGTGCCCACTTCGTTGGGCGGTAATAGGCATTATCAAGCTACAACTTTTTTCTAGAACACAATCATATATCTCTCATTGTTAAGGCAGCGTTCGTAAGAAACGTTTTCGTTCGAACATTTTTCTCCAACTCCCCAGATATTATTATTATATATAGATAATATAATTAGTTAATAGCTTCTGCCCGCTACTTCGTACGCGTGGAATAGTTATTTTGGGGTAAGACGCAGAGGAAGCTCTCAAAAGGAAAGAAAGCCCCGATTTTAAAACATTTTTCATTGTTACTCCGCTCCTATTGGCCTTAGCGTGATGATATATAGCCTATGACACTCACGAATAACGTGGCTTTCTATTGGTAAAAGAATTTGAATTTGAAAGTAATGGAAATGACAGTTGTCTGGGTAGCGCGTGGATTTACATTTTAGGCCCATAAATACAAGTCTTTTAGGTGCCGTATCAGCAAAGTTGCCGGTCTTACATGCTAAGACTTGCTGCAAACAAGCCATATTAAAACTAAGAAAAGCGGAACGTCACATACTCTATCTAATATGTTTAATTTTACTATTTTAAACATTGAGGATGTATTTATTTCATTTATTGATTTTAATAGTTATTAATTTAATTAGTAATTTCTCGTGCGTTTCTTATGTTTGTTGTATTCTCCCTACTTATATGTGTATACACGCGTATACACGCATACTTATTTTTAGTAAAAATAAAGTAAAAAGTAATGTAAAAAGGATAGCATACAAATTTCTCCATAAAGAAATGTTTACGTTTGACAACTGTAACATATCTAATAGGTCTTAAGTTTTATCATTTACCGCTCTAAATTGTTACAAATACTTTTTTCACTTATATTACCATAATTATTACATGGTACTGGCTGAATTTTAGGCAGAGACCACGAATATCAAATAAAAAAAAACTTTTCGTTACTTTCTATCTACGTATGTCCAATATAATATCTATCATACCAGTGCCACTTCCCTATAACAACTGAATAGAAAAATAATGTATATAGTATCTTATCTATGATATCTATACATATAGTAAAAAAATGAAGTGTCTGTATGTAACATCAATTTTTTTTTACTGAATGGGTACGAAAGTATACTCGTTACTGATAACAAAGATGAAATTTTTAAAATTTTTATCGGTCGATCTGTCTATGCCTGTCTGTCTGTTTGTTCCGGGTAATCTCCGAAACGTCTGGATCGATTTTGACGGGAGTTTCACTGGTAGGTAGGAAAAATTACAGCGGGTTACTTAGGCTACTGTAATTTATACTAGCTGTTAACCGTGGCTCTGCCCGCAGTATTATCTCTAAAACGGTTAGACCGTTTTTTAAGGGACTTTCACCGGCAGATGGAGGACATTATAAAAAGTAATTTAATCTATTTTAATTTACACTAGCTGTTAACCGTGGCTTCGCCCGCAGTGCTATGTCCAAAATGGTTTGACCGATTTTCACGGGACTTTCACTGGTAGATAGCTGACTTTATAGGAAGTAATTTAGGTTATTCTATTTTAGACTAGATGTTACCTGCGAATTCGACCGCATGAAATTTAGCAAAAATATGTTGTTCATTGTAAACATGTGCATAAGATGTGCGTTGTACTGAACTCCAAGAATAAATATAATTGAAATTTGTGTGTATGTAATATGAATTATATTATATTTTCGGTCATTTTGCTTTATTTACCGCGATTTCGATTACATCACTCAGCAACCATAGTAACATATAAGAATATTGTATCCAAGCCAATGAGCACTATTTAAATTGTCGAATATTAAAAACTGCTTGGACAAATATAAAGTTTTATATCTTGATTTATATTTATGCAAAATTTCAAGATGTCTGCTCATTTATTGTATACAATTCAACATAAGTATTAATAGTAATTTTGAAGATAGAAGGGATCTTTCTAAAAAGATAAGATAAAAAGACCATAAACGTATTACTTATTGACAATATGGGCATATTATATCATCATAATAACATCTTTAAGTCATGGTTTCATTAGTTCCTTATATATTGTAAGTGAGTACTGAGGTTGTAACATGGTCGTTTAAGGTTCCAAATATGTTGCTGATGATAAACCTCATTTGACACATAGGCGGCGTGCGTGTCGTACTTACAATTGTTTTTAAAGGGCATTGCTATAATTGTACACGGTCTCACAATTTTATATATCTTTAATACAATTTAAAAAAAAACGCGTGCGGAACTGCTTATACAGCTAGTTATAACTAAAAAGCTGCGTATGTCTCAATAAACTATTGACAGTCACATAATTTATGGTTGATTACCTCAGAACTGTGTTATCTATATATAAATAGGCAGTTGAACTTCGTTATTAAATCAAACTCTAATTAAGTAATTCTAACGTTGGGCACGTACTTTAAATACTTATTATTATATTTTAAAACAAGATGACACATATTGTTCCAGTTGTCTTGGAATCAGTAATATTCTATAATAAGTAATACATTTCAATCATTTTTAGAAATATCTGTCTGTCTATTTGTCTATTTATATGAATACGCATCGTTGCTAGTACTGCGTTCACGATAAAACCTCACCAAGAATTCATAAAGCATATCCTCGAGTAACATTTAGTCTTGGTTTCCGCTAATCGGTTCACTCTATCAGAAGTTATTGTAATTTATATGACGACGCGGTTTAAGTACGAGAGAAAAGTAGCTTAGTAAATGGACTTTATTCGGATGATTTCATTAGCCACTGTTTTTTTACATTAGGTTCCACGCAAACGGAGTCGCGGGCACAGCTAATGTAAAATATTCCTAACGACACTAATGATCTCATCTTTTTTGTTTTCATTGTTCACGTGTATAGTCATTGTTGTTTTTTGTTAATTCCCTTCTTAGAACTACGTAGTGTGGAATTTTGTCGTTACAAAAACTTTAAGGTGACTTATTGTATTTTAATTTATCATTTTATTTCTAGGTTCTGTTTACGATCTGCAGTCGGTAAATATCGCCGGTTGTGGATTCCGTTTACCTTGTTATGTAACCTTAGGCGATGATGTACCTGTTCAATTGGAGTTTCGTGCTGGTTAGTTTTTTGCGTTTTGTAATAATTGATGTTTTTTCAATAAAAAACATTGAGGTCGTTTCTTACATAAATTTATTTTCCTAATGTTAGAGTTTTTTGTTTTTAGATTTTTTATCATGGCAACTGGATCAAGATGTTATTATAAACATTAATCATATTAATCTTAGGACACCGGTGCAACCTGGTAAGTAGCAATTAATAACAAAAGCTCTAACTGTGACGTATAAACATTATGTTAATCATTAAAGCGTATATACCTACTTATGGTTGTTGTATAGAATCATATTATACCCACTCAGGTGGCGGAATAGCTTAAGCCTTAAGTGCTCGTCTCACCGTTACCGTTGCACTGAATGTTGTGGGTTTGAATTCCATGCGGGACAATATAACACAATACAACTATTTGTATGGTCCACAAATCATTGTTTTCATTCTAGATGTACTTGGTGATCATTAATTGTGTGTTTGTAAACTTCTCTGTTGTAAACAGGACTTGACTATCTAGCTAGTACTAGAGTTGTAATTAAAGAAATAATATAAATATATCTTTTTTGACACAGGAAATACTTTCAAATATTTCTGCTTATGCGTCATTGAGCATGTTTTGTTTATGTTAAGAGATTTTTATTTACCGGGACAATTTACAACTTTAATAGCATAAATAATAAAAGAGTAACAGGAAAAAGAAGGCCAATTACGAATTTTTATATAGAAATAAATATGAACAGGAAGTTTTTGGCGGAATCTCGGAATGTCATGTACTTAGTGGTCTTTATATTTTATCCATAATCATGTGTTATTTGGCTCTAAATTGTGTAATGTTGGTGGTGCTTTGCGTAATATAGTTTGGTTATTGTGTACAAGTGAAGTGGATCGGAAATAATATCACGGAACATGGATTCTGACTTGCCACAAAAACTCCCAGGAAAGTTGTAACAAGATAGCCACCGTCTTGTTAGTTCATTGAAATTATATCAAGAAACTTATAATATCGTTACTCACTCGACAATGGCATTAATAGTCTACTAGAGGACTGGTTGCCAAAAATAAAATAGAAGAAGGAATATGAACAGGACAAAAACGACAGTTACAAATACAAAATTTAAATAAAAGAATAATAATAATTACAAACATAGAGCCAGTATTATGAAAAGAAGTCTCTACGTAATCTTTGTCTACGAGAAGGTACGCTTGTGTAAAATAAGTCTACACTATTACCTAGAGAATAAAATTACTACATGTCCGTCTCAGACCACCCAGATATGCATTTTCTGTTTATGTCTCTTCTCTAGAACTTACATTGATAGTCTGTCTAGAAAGTCTACAATTCCATCGTCTATATTACTCAAATAACTTAAATTTCCTATAATAAATAACAGGTATATAGTCCACCTGATGTTAAGTGGTGATTACAATCTACAACAATATACACACATCAAAAAAGTCTAAGCAACATGCGTGATATTACAAATTTTACCATTTATATTAATTAATTTCTAAGTATTTACTCAAACAAAGTACGTAGGTAAGTAAACTTTTTTGTTATTGATGACATACAGGCTGGTTGTAAAAAAAAATTTTGATTATGTTTTGTTATGTCATAAAATTAAAATGACTGCGAATTTGTTTGAATTTAAGTGCGTTTTAATTGCTACGTTTAGTCTTGATTTTATAATTTTACCAACCATTTAAATAAAGTTAGCGACAAAATTGAATTGTTAGATATTCTTTACGTCATGAAGCGATGTCATTTGATGGCAGATGAAATGTAAAGAGCTGTAGGGATGTTGGAGGCGGGAAGTAATCAGTCTCAGGTATCTCGACATTTTGGCATTCATAGAAGTGTTATTTGTCGTCTTTGGCAGCGCTACAATAATACAGGAAAACCCGCTGAACAGCATCCAGGCCGTAAAACGAGTACAACCACTCGACAAGACCGGTACATACAACTGACTGCAAGACGCCAGCCGATGTTAACCGCTCGAGAGATAAGTTTGAGGCTACAAATTTCAAGTGATGTTGATGTAAGTCCTCAAACTGTGCGAAATCGACTGCATGAGTACGGCCTACAAGCTCGACGCCCAATCAGGTGCCCAACGATACGTCACGGGAATCGCGCTTGTCGATATGAATGGTGTAGAGAACGCATAACATGGACCCAGAAACAATGGGATAAAATTATGTTTTCCGATGAGTCGCGATTCGGGTTTAAGCCTGATACAAGAAGGGTGCGAGTGTATCGTCAGCCCGGAAATACTGAAAGGCTCAGGTGCGTTCAAGAAGTTCATCCATACAGCGGCTCAACAGTTATGTTATGGGCGGGTATTATGAAGAACAGGCGAACTGAGCTCGTTTTTGTAAACGGAAACATGAATGCTGAAAATTACATTGAGGATATTCTCAGACCTTATGTCTACCCATTTGCACAAACCTTTGGCTCCGATTTTAGGTTAATGCATGACAATACGCGTTCACATACAGCTCGGCGAACCAGTAAATACTTTGCAACGGAGAACATCCGGGTATAGCCCTGGCCTGCACAATCACCAGATCTCAACCCCATCGAGCACGCAAGGAACATGCTCCAGAGACGTGTTTTGAAAGACTTGGACGGAGCGACAACAATCCAACAGCTGAAGGATTTGCTA
>MU158763.1:761436-841983 GCA_015888305.1 Antheraea pernyi | reverse complement strand
TTGATACTTATCACATAACTTCAGAATTGGCAGTATGGATTAATTCCTTCGCCTATGAACTATTTGAATAGAAAAAAAAAACTTTGAAAATGTTAGCTTTGATACTTACTACATAACTTCAGAATTGGCAGTATGGATTAATTCCTTCGCCTGTCCTATTGGACGAATATTATTACTACTACTTACTACGTTACCATGGCAACGTATATAATAATAACGTAATCGCTCAAAAGCAAAAAAAGTGCCCGATTTTGAAACATTCTTCATTGGTGCTCTGCTTCTATTGATCTTAGCGTGATGATATATAGCCTATAGCCTTCCTCGATAAATGAACTATCTAAAACCGAAATACTTTCTCAAATCAGACTGGTAGTTCCTGAGATCATAGCGTTCAACCAAACAAACAAACAAACAAACAAACAAACAAACTCTTCAGCTTTATATATTAGTATAGATTAGAATCTTTATCTTTACCAATTTACAATATTTTACACTTTTTGGTTAAAGAAACCTTAGTAATATTGAAATTTAAAAAAAAAACGTATTAGGTCGAATTTCAACCACAAGTATATAGTGAATACGTACCTTTATTATTAATATTTATATAAATATTACAGTGGACGCTACTTTGCACATCCGCCTGGAATTGATTGAACAATACTACGTCTAACTGCAACAAGAAGCGAATCAATATATATGTATATTTATATATAATGATATAATTAATATAAATGAATTAATTATAATTATCAATAAATTAATTAAAATATGTTGATAAGATCGCCCGTTCGCATCAGAAGAGTCGACATCGACCTGAAAATGCTCCATGAAGCAGCGAAACACGTGTACAACATATTTTAATAAATTTATTGATAATTATTATATTTATATTAATTATACATTGTATAATTTTTATATAAATATACATATATGTTGATTAATTGATTCGCTTTTTGTTGCAGTTAGACGTAATAGTGTTCAATTAATGCCAGGCGGAAGTGCTACTTTGCAATATAATATTTAATGATGGATTTCCGAAAAGTAACGCCTTCTTCAATCAAATAATATTTATGTGGAAATAAATAAAACAAAAGAAAAGTACAATTCTATTACAAATAAATACAAGGACAAGTAATAGAGAATTAAATATTATACATGCATTATATTATATTCATTTATATAAACAATGCTAGCAAAGTGGTTGAAGATTATCAACACCGATTACCATAACCAGTAAAACGTGTGCTGACATAAGAACGACTTTCATGTGAATCCTTTTTATAAAAGGTCAATAACATAGTAATGAAAGGATAAGAACACTAACTTATCAAATTATATAATATTTTATTGTTTATTATAGGATATGCATAAGATAATTGTGACTTGCCCTTGAAAAAGTTATCGTATATTTGCAGAACCAGCGCGGTTATTTAAAATGGAGTATATACAACGAGAATGAAGTATTGGTGTTGTGCTACTCAGTGCTGGTGCAGACTCAAAGCCCTCTTCAGAAATTCCTACGTCGAAATTTACCCGGTTACCTCATCCATTAATTAACGGCAGTTAAAATTATTATTATTATTCTTAATAATGTGCGTAATTCATTTATTTTTAACTTTTATTTTGGTAATTTAGGTTATTATCACTTTTGAAGTTATACTTGTTTTGGCGCGTAAAAAGACCGCCACGAAAAACCGACACACTGAGGTTATTACGATGCCCGCGCACACCGTCACGAAAAACCGACACCCTGAAGTTAGATATAGTCAATTATTATTTCTATTGTTAGGGTCGTTTTTTCTACAAACGTAGAATAAGGCGAAAGATAAAATTTTTGAAAAGATTTTTAACTTGTTACGCCAAAGAAGTATAACCTCTAACGCGTGTACATAAGTACACGCACACTTTTTTTATTATTCATAATTTTATATGGTTATAATATATTTCTTATTGGAACGATTATGATCTCAAAAATTAACCATGAATTGAAAAATAATGACTGAAATTATTAGAATTATGATTTATTCGTAGTTTGATAGCATTACTCATAAGTTTGTCTTATGAAAAATTTCATACATAATGATTAGTATTCTTTAGTGGACATTTTGAATAATTATGTTAATTTACAAATATGTTATATAAAATACATAATATGTAATAAAGGTGTACTAACAGATATATCTTATGGAATTATTTATTTAAGAACATAATTCTCGTGTGTAATTGATATATATTTTTAAAATTTGAATATTATATTTAATATAACGACACAAACAAAAATTTTATCATTGGAGTAAGGAGAGCAGATGTCGGGGATGTACTAAAATAGCTCTATCTAGAACTATTAAAATATTTACGATTAAGTTCTCGTGATAATCGTTATGTTGTTTCATGGGTGCGGTACCGGCTTTAGTTGTTTTTTTTTTTTAATTTATCACTAGCTGACCCGTGCAACTTCTTCTACACCAAATCGGGTATCACCGGTTTCAATTGTATTTATAAACTCGTAATTTTTTTATAAACCTTAAACCCGCTTGCAGCCACACCTATCGTTTCCAGTTGTGAATCCAAACTATCAAGGGACTCACCCAACACATATCCAGATGGTATATGAGAAATCTTTTAAAGTAAGCCTAGAACCCGTTTCTAGCTTCATCTACCTGGTTCAATTAAGATAAAAACTAACCTACGTATATTGGCGGTAATTAAAAAAAACACTTAAGGGGTCCATGGACCCCCGGTTGGAACAAAGTTCCTTTCACTTTTTTGTAGACGTTTACTATAGAGTTAGTATAATTTACATTATAAAATATCAAGTTGATAGAGTTAAATTATAAATTAAACGATAAAATATGTTTATAAAATAAATAATAATAAATCAAACACTGAATGATCTGGGACAATCAAGTTAATACATCAATAGGTAAACCTTGAGTTGGTTGCTATTGAAAAGAAAATTTTGTGTATGTATATATTATATACACTCTCTCTCTCTCTCTTTTTCTCTGTCACGACACCTAACCTATTGCACATAGACTCTAAACATGGACAATACGTAAAAATAAAATTTAATAATCATCTCTACCACTTACTTTATCATAACTATCTTCAACTTGTATTAAAACTTTTTCATACTCCATTGTATTGAAGAAAAATATATATGAAAAAGATATGATAATCGCGTCGACGCGTCAAGTGTCACTTGCCTGTAACTATCCGTCTAAGAGCTAGCAACGGCTTGGATAGCGAATTTTAATAAGCCATTTTTTATATATCATACTGTTCCGAACAACGTGCGGCCTACCTGGCTGCCGGTAAACGTTGCGTTTATTAGTGCATATTGCACCTTTACAGGCAAAAATATTGATTTTTAAATAATTTTAGAATGTTTTGTTTTTCACTAACTTTCAAACGCTACTAAAACATTAAATTATTATTATTGCCAGACATTTTTATTATTAAGATGTAGCATAAAAAGAAATCAAGACATAAAATCTAAGTAGTTTTTAATATTCGACAATTTAAATAGTGCTCATTGAACTCGATACAAATTTCTTATATGTTTACTATGGTTACCGAGTTATGTAGACGAAAGCGCGGTAAATTAAACAAAATGGCCGCCAAAATGACCAATAAGACAATATAATTCAAATAACATACATAGATACAGATATATGAATTTCGATTATATTTATTCTTGGAGTCCAAGTACAACACACGTCTTACGCACATGTTTACAGTGAACAACATATTTTTGTTAATTTTCATGCGGACGAAGGCGCGGGTAACAGCTAGTCTAAAATAGAATAAACTAAAATACTTCATATAAGGTCAGTTATCTGCCACTGAAAATCCCGTGAAAATCGATCCAACCATTTTGGAGATAGCACTGCGGGTGAAGCCACGGTTTACAGTTAGTCTTAATTTAAAATTGACTAAATTACTTGTTATTATGTCCGGTATCTGTCGGTGAAAATCGGTCCAACCGTTTAGGAGATAACATTGCGGACGAAGCCGCGGTTTAACAACTAGTCTAATTTAGAGTAGCATAAGTAACCCGCTGTAATTTCAGCTGCCTGCCAGTGAGATTTCCGTCAAAATTGATTCAGCCGTTTCGGAAATTACCCGAAATAAACAGACAGACAGTCAACAATTTTAAAAATTGCTTTTTTGTTATCAGTATCACTTTCATACCCAATCATTAAAAAAACGTTATTTTGATATGACATACAGACACTTCATTTTTATTATATGTGTAGAAGATAGATAAGATAAGATTATAAGTTGACCATAGTGGTCGTGTATCCAATTTTTACCTAGCTTTTTTAATTTGTATTTTTTAAAGTTATGATCTTAATAGTTTCTAGCCAAATTACAATTACAAATTAGCCATGCCATGTTTAAGATTCAATAAGACAAGCGACTGTTTTTAGGTAATATAACGCGTTAGATTCTACAAAATGTTTTTTTTTCGAACTGACTACGCTATTGGCCTTGCAAGGCTTTAACAGCTTCACCGGACTACGATCTACAAAAATGTTCCATAGTAATTTGCCTTATACTAAGTTCAAGCACAATATCAAACAGGTATTGATGTCAAAAGACTATTATATAGTGGATCAATATTTGAATTATAGTAATGGCTAGTGTCACCCTTCTTTGTATAGCCGCATAAAACTATTGTGACCAGACTGCCTTGTTGTATGTATTTACAATAAAAATGTAAACTAGATTAGAGTTACTTGCCGGCTATTTTCAGAAGCGGTAGTAGAGTTTTGACGTTCATAAGTGCATTCTCAGGAGTTAAATGAAATAAATTATTTTTAAATTCGATTTTAATGTAACATAAATGCTAAACCCCTATGGAAAAGTCTGTAATAGTGGTGTATATTCGACGGTTCTGGATCAACGTTCATTTTTCTGTGGTGGCTCATCACACTTTTTTTCCCACGTGAAGATCGATACTAAAAAAATATTTGGTGTCAAAATGGGGGTTTTCGACCACACCCGATTGATTGCGGGTTTGTGATAACACTACTCGATTAAAGGATACCTTTTACAATTATTAACAATCATGCATTACCTAATTACCTTTAATCACATACAAATAACAAATCGGTAGCGAATTCTGTTGGTCTTTATCACAGTCTTTAGTTATTTTTTCTTTAAAGTTAAAGCACTCAGTCAATTTTATTTGACAACTAGCTCAAGGGTGCCTCGCACCTCGGCACCTCGGCTTGGGCTGTTGTTTTTTTTTTATATCATAGGTGGCAAACGAACCGATGGGTCACCTGATGTTAAGTGATCACCACCGTCCATAGACTCTTGCAACACCAGAAGAGTCGCAAGTGCGTTGCCACCCTGTGTTCGGGAAAGGGGGGAGGGAAGGTGGGTTATCCGGTGCTCTCACTGACCGAATGAAACGCAACAATGCAAGCACTGCTACTTCACATCGGTTTTCTGTGATAAGGTGGTACTACCCCGGTCGAGCCGACCCATTCATACTGAAACCATTAATAGCTTCAGCGTAGCTCTACCACCATGTAAAATGTTGTCTGACTTATGCAATTCGCGACCATTCTTTCGTAATGGATACGTGCTAATGACTTTCAGATTAACAAGAAATGACAACAAACTTTTATTTTCTAAAATAATTCTTTATTTGTGAAAACATGAAAAAAAAGTGAGATGAGCCACAACAGAAAAATGAACGTTGGGCTAGAACCGTCGAATATATACCACTTATAATACCTCAATAGTCCGTTATCATTACATATTATAAAGTACTCTGATAATTCTGTCTGTCTGTCTGAACGAAAAGGGATTTTCATGCAGTATTCATCAATAGATAGAGTGATTTATTAGGAAGGGTTATGTAATTTTCCCAGGTTTTGTGTAAATTGGTTGAAATACAACGGTAATGTTGGAAATGTCGGAAAAAATCAAGCCGCCTAGGTTATATGTTATTAACAATGCATGATATTCCTCTTTTATAGGTCTACAAAGAAGTCGGCATATATGTATCTTTTAAGCATAACCCTATAGTCTTTATACTACAGTCTTTATATCTTAAAAAAATTGTGATTAACAAATCGAAAGCTATTTAGACGGATACAGTATTAATACTTATCAACTTAACAAAATATTTGTATATATATATATATATATATATATATCTCTTATGTTCGTGTGTATGTGACTGATCTCCTCGTAAACGGGTGGACCGATTTAGATGACATTTTTCGAATTTGTTCCTGTGGATTCGAGAATGCTTTACATTTACAATTGGACCAGGTAGGTGGCGCTGAAGGACAACGTCCGCCAGCCCAGCCGGGCCAGTCTAACCAAGTACAGACGCTACAATTTTGTTAATATGTGTCGATAAATATGCTTCTGTTAGTAGATACAAAATGCAACAATTATTAACTTAAAATTTAGATCAGTTAAACAAAACAAAACCAGTTTAATTACATTGATGCAGAGTAGTTGGGCCTTGTGAATTAGTTGAATAACTGTTTGCTCCAAGTAACAAGATGTAGCAGTTTTTCTAGATTAAATATTCCTTTTTTATGAGTACGACGCTTTATTATAATAAAACGCTAGAACACTAGAACCACAATACTTGTGGACCGCATGTTGATAATAAAAAATGATTATGTATTATATGTTATATTTTAGTTATCGCTAAATAAGGATCACAACAAAAATTCCAGAGTTACTCAAGATACGGGTGCTGAGTTGCAGATTGGTGATAACTTTATTATTTTAGGTCTAGTTATTCAATTTATTTATAGAATAAGGCCCCCTGGCTTCGCTTCTGTTTTCTCTCCCATTAGAATTTTCCATTTTTTCACTCTCCCTGCTGGGATCTATATACATGATCCCATAATCCATGAACATATTATAACAAGCGCAGTTTATAATAGCTGTCTTCTTGATTGCAGCATTGAGAATATTACAATAAATAAAATATTACAACATTACCTGACAGTGCCATAAGAAGTACTCGTCCGAGCCCGTAAGTAATCGAAAGAAACTACTTATCTTTGGGTATCTATTATAATATACCGTAGTCCGGTGAAGCTGTTAAGACATTGCTAGGTCAATAGCGTAGTCAATTCGAGAAAAAAAAAGTATAATATACCTTTATTGTGATAAGTCCGGTAAAGTTGCAAAGGCCCATGATGTCGATAGCGTTAATTCGAAAAAAAAAAACTTTAGTATCGAACTATAGATTTACTAAAACATTCACATGTTTCGGCAATCATTATTACCTATATTAAATTCAAATTCTTTTGTATAATAATTTGTAGAAATACCAGTCTTCAGCTCTATGTAACCTCCATCCAAATTACCAGATTACGTTATTATTTTGTTTTAGAACACATATATATGTTCTAAATAATTCATCGATTAAAATATTCAAGGTAAACATATCCCGAAAAAATCCCAAATGTCAACAAGACGTCATATAAAGTGTGATTTCTTTTCAAAAAGTTTATATTACCATATTTCTACTCAAGATCGTGACATGGTTTGTTTATTATGCTTTGATACTTTAAGAGCTTACCCAATTGCCATAACATTTACATACATATTGTCAAGGGTACATAAAATAATATAGAGTATCTTCCAATAATAAAAAAATACATTCTCCGAGACCTCGGTCATATCTATATTATTGCGAGCGAAACCGCGACCAAAAACTCGTATATGTACAAAGGCTTTAAACACAGAGGAACTAAACCTATTTTAAACTACAAGAACATGAATATGCTCTAATAAAGTTACGCTAGAAAATAAACAAATTCTAGTCATTCATTAGCTGTTACTAATGATTTGGTTTATGAGCTAATTACTATCTAAATTATAAATTAATATAATACATTGCGTCCATAACATATAATAAGAATGTAAATCTAAAGTGCCTGAACTTTTCCGATTTTTATGAAAAAAAATGATGCAGGTATCTAGGAATATGTAATAAAATACGTTTCAATCATTTTTAGAAATGTCTGTCTGTCTGACTGTCTGACTGTTTGTCTGTCTGTCAAATTACAAATTATAAAGCATATCTTCGGGAGTAATTTAGTCTTTGTTTTATTAAAATCGGTCCACTCTATCAAAAGTTATTGTAAATTGAACGACGGCTCGAGGTAAGTACGAGAGAAGAGTGATAATTTATACTAAATATTATACAATTGCAGGGATTGTTTGGTTGAACGCGTTAATCTCAGGACCTACGGGTCCGATTTAAAAAGTATTTCATTGTTAGATAGATCATTTATCAAGAAAGGCTATATATAATCAAGCTAAGACCAATAGGGACGGAGCACCAATGAAGAATGTTTCAAAGTCGGGCTTTCTTTTTCCTTATGATAGCTACCGCTGCGTGTTAGCCCAAAGTAACTATTCCACGCGGGCGAAGTCGCGGGCAGTAGCTAGTGCTTAATATAATAATAGAAATAATTATAATTCATGAACTTATTAATGGTATATATGAAAACAGAATATATAAACAGTGTATTTCCTATTTACGGTCGCATTCAATACATTGTAAGCAATTAAAAGCATTATTGAAATTGTCTATAGATCCTACATTAATTACCTGTTTTTAAATTACAAAACTCAGTTAACTATTTTGCACGCATACCTTAATAGATGACGTATTTATCGCATTACATATTACAAAGAGATAATTATATTACAGAATCTAATTACTCTGGTGTAATTTTCTTGGTGATTATATCGTGAAATGGTGTCTAACAAAACGTTTTTAAAAATTTGTAAATTCTTATTTTTTCTAGCTTAGTTGTGTCATGCAGCAAAATTGTTCACTAATACATGTTAGGCACTGATCTAGCATAAAATTACTGTAATGTGAAGAACAAGAGAGGTACTAGATAACAATAGAACCATACCAGTATAACATGTAAACCAAAAGACAAAGGAGAGCAAAACTATCTTCTTCTTCTATATCTTCTTCTATACATCTATTAAGAACATAAATCTAACGTGTCTGTACCTTTTCGATTTGAGTGAAATTGCACATTTTTAGAAATGTCTGCCAGTCTGTTTGTATGAACACGCGTCACTACTAAATTACTGGGTTTACAATAAAATCATATAGCATACTTTCGACAGTAACTTAGTCTTTGTTACATTAAAATCGGTCCACTCTACCAAAAGTTATTGTAATTTTAATGACTGCTCGAGTTATGTACGAGATAAGAGTAGTAATCTATATATTACTATTATAAAACTGAAGGGTTTGTTTCTTTGGTTGAATGCGCTTATCTCAGGAAGTAAATGGTCTGATTTGAAAAAAAATGTAAGTGTTAGAGAGCTCATTTGCTATATATCACGCTAAGACTAACAGGAGCGGAGTAACAATGTAAAAAGTCTCAAAATCGTTCTTTTTTCCTTTTGAGAGCTTCTGAAAGAAAGAAGAAAGAAAGAATGATATTTTATTCAGCAGCACTTGCAACACATATTTACAAGTAACATAAAATATTTAAAAATATAAAAAATAATGTGAGACAAGTGTTGCATGGAGTGAGAAAGGTCCTTGTCTCAGCATAAGCTGCAGGTTTGCTAGTGCAAGCACTGCAGCGCTGGTTTTCAGACAAAGCCTGCTTTATACTAATACATAGACAAAAATTCAAAAACACGGACGCATTTAAACGATGATTTCACATTAATATTATACATGCCTTAAATAATGTAATCTATTACTGCCCTATATACAATACAATACAATGATTTTACGAAACTGCAGAGTTAAATACCATTTTCAAAAGACACTGCACACAAACTCAAATGCTACACACAATGTAACCAGTTTCTTGAATTTATTAATTTACTGAATTTCATGCGAC
This sequence comes from Antheraea pernyi, assembly GCA_015888305.1. Classification (NCBI taxonomy): domain Eukaryota; kingdom Metazoa; phylum Arthropoda; class Insecta; order Lepidoptera; family Saturniidae; genus Antheraea; species Antheraea pernyi. The sequence goes on along the minus strand of MU158763.1, from coordinate 832,105 downwards.
GCTTGCCATGTTAATAAATAGTTTTTTAAATGTGTTTAATGCTCAAACGTGCTTCTGCTACGTGTAAGCATTAGCCCTAAGTAACTATTCCACGTGGACGAAGTCGCGGGCAGAAACTAGTATTTTTTTTAATTGTAGCTCGGCAAAACGACTGTACTATGCCTGATGGTAAGCATAGTACAATCCAATAAATGGAACTTTTAAAGACAAATTTTGATATCTAAAATAATCTTTTTCACATATTTTATACTGTTTAAAAGTAGAATTTTTCGAAGTTGAATTTAATCCTATTATTCTTATTACATTATTACATACATATTACATTAAAATAAACACATTTTAATTTCCGCATCAAATTCTAGATTCACGTAATGATTGAGTTTTTATTGTTGTAAAAACAATATGAATTTTATAAACATTTATGTATAACATTCATAAATATTATATAACATTTATAAATATTGCTAGCTTTTACCCGCGGCTCTTTTAAAATGTATTAAAGAAATGTAAAATTATGTATTAGTAGGTGCGTACATTACAGAAATGCTTTTTCAAAAAAATTTGTAAGTACGACACGCACGCAATCTACGTGTACATTAGATATGTGAATAATAACAGTGTATCCAATGGGGTGGGATTTATCATCAGCAACATATCTTTTATTTTATACCTGGAACTAAATAACCTACAATATATTTTTATTTATTTTTACAAAAAGGTACGATTACAGATTATTTACACCTTCCGTGCTCACTTAGACTATATAAGAAAGTAATAAAAAATTTAGGCTATATAGTATCGAACAATATGTGTTAAATCTTTTATTATATAGATATAATATGCCCATATCGTCAATATAATTAAGTTATTCTTATACGTTGCTATAATCACTAGAGTTATGTGGACACAAGCGCGGTTAATAAAACAAAATTGCCGCCAAATTGACTAAAAAGATAATATCATTTAAATTACATACAAACATATGAATTTCAGTTATCTATATTTATTCTTCAAGTCTAGTAAAGCGCACGCCTCACACGCTTGTTTAGAATAAATAACATATTTTTGATAAAATTCACACGGATGAAGGGACGGGTAACAGTTCAACAAAAAAAAAAGAATATGTCACTCGCTATAGTTTCGGACATAACCCAGAAGAAACAAACAAAATATAAAATAACAACAATATTGAAAAAAAATGTTATTTGTAGCCATACCTATCCACAAATAAGATGTTATTTTAATTTTACATACACAAAGTTTATTTTTATAATACGTAATTGATTATAAATAAAAAATTGGAAACAAAACAAACATTGAATAAACATTTTAAAACTAAAAATAAAATTTCAACTGATCTCTTAAAATATTGTACAGATAAAACTTATGCCGTTAATCAAGCAAACGTATTCTTTGCAAATATTGGTCGAAATCTAGTCGAAATGATGAATTGTAATCCCCTATTAATCCTAATTAAAATATTATTATTATTATTCTGAATAGAAATACAAAATAAACTTTAGAAATGTTTACTATAGCAAATTAGCACGTCACCATGGCAACGTAGGTATATAATATTAACGCTAACACGCAACTAAAAGAAAAAACTTCCCGATTTTGAAACATTCTTCACTGACGTTCCGCTCCTTGTGGTCTTAGCGTGATGATATGTAACCTATAGCCTTCCTCGATAAATAAGTTATCTAAAACCGAAAGAATTTTTTAAATCGGACCTGTGGTTCCTGATATTAGTGCGTTCAATCATACAAACAAACAAACACACTCTTCAGCTTTATATATTGGTATAGATGTAGCATTTATAAATATTATATCTTAAACAAATAGAGGATTTTCTTATTCGTCAATAATAGTTACATTATTTTAAAGTTTAACTCAATAAACTTTTAGAGAAAGTAATATGAATTTACATCAATTATCGACCTTGGCAATGTTTTTTTAGGATCACTAACTTTTTAACATTAGTCAGAAGTAATATATATATAATAAACTGTTTGAATTTTATTTCCTCTCAGCTAATTCAATCTAATAAATATTGTTTTCTACAATTTATATGTAAATGTTATTGTCATCTCTACATATATGTAGATTTCCTTTAACTTAGCTTTATTGTCTCTTAGAACCGGTTGGATGATTAATTCTTAACAGTTAATCCAAGTCTATATTGTCTATATTATATATTATTATATATTATATAATATTACTATATTGTCTATAGTATAGTCTATATTGGCAGGATATGAAAAGAATCAACGTATTTTAGACTATTCAACATTAACATAAGGACAATTAAATTTCAGAACAGTTTTTTTTTTCGAAATTACTACGGTTCCGACCTACCAAAGTCTTAACAGCTTCACCGGACTAATCAGTCCAGTTAAGTTTTAATGTATAGCAGCTAATATCGTGTCTGTTTTCGAGTGAGTGCTGGCATTCGAATTACTCGAGCCACAATCTGAACACTACTATTGCCAGAGTCGGACGCATAGATAGTCAGACGTCGCTATGTTTCCGATGAGAACAGTCATCTGCGTGGCCCTTGTCGCCGCCGCTGCCGCTACGGACGTGTTGCCATGCTCAAGTAAGCCTTTTTATATAAGTGTAACTGTGTTATAGCCGCTCGACCCGCTTTCTCGTCTCAGTTTACGTTCACATAAAATACAATCAGTAGTTTTAATGGATACGCGTTAAATATGGTAGTGTCTTGTTCGTTGCAATATTATTTCGTGGAAGGCTTTAATTTTCTAGGTATACAGTACAAGTGTGACGTATTAATTTAACTTCCTACTATGTATAAAACAACTACTTATATACTGCTTACTTATTCTTACATATTTGCATAAACAAATATTTACTTACAAAGACATTAACTCAATAAACGTGTTATGTTCATACTCCTAATAAGACATTTGTAAAATACTAATATGTTATTACACAATACCAAAGTGTTTATATAAAATAAATGAACAAAATTAAATTCATTTTACATTATAAGTATGTTCTTCATAAATGTTAAAATAAGTACTATTAATTTAATTTCGTATTAAATTATTTTTTCACATTAGTATGTATATTATGACGTTTTTTTTTATCGCTGAATATTGTTATTTATTAAAATTATTACACACCTGTAGGTAATTGTCTTATAAATAAAAAATACAGCAAATCATCGTTTTTGTATAATATCTATTGAACACATGAATATAAACGTGTTTGCTTTTTTTGAACCTTGTTAAATTACCGTTCACAATATTATTTCATTCTATCTAATGGTTCACTTTGACTTAAACAACTTGTGTTTGTAAACATTTTTTTCCTCATCAAAATTCTCCGTCCATTACTGTAAACATTCAATTACCATGTCGTCAACTTCAGGTCTTATATGAATTATAACGTACAATTACCTCATCACCCGTTTAAACCTCTTATAAGTTAATTTAAAGTAATCTCAAGAGGTTATGTACACCTGTGTCATACATAAAAGTGTTTACCATTCACAATTTTAATTTGTAATTCCACTCATTGTGATACCGTCTTCACCTCTTGTCGAACATAGAACAAGTTTTTGTATAGGTACACAAACAGATTATTAAATGACACAGCAATACAGTGACTTCCTCCGTGTCGAAGCGTTCTACCCGGACTCAACGCATCGCAGCATCTTGTTCAATCGAGTTTAGATCTTTACATGTGTTGACTGCCTCTCTGTCTAGTATGTGTCTTTAGACCATAGAAAGTAATTCAATGGATTTTATCACAGTTTTTGTTCAATAATATTTTGTTGCTTATAAAAACATAGTCCTTTTCAACGTTATTACCATTTGTCTAGAGACTAAGCAATAATGATGATATATATAAATACTCAAAATATTACAAATTTAATTGTCAAACTGACTCACTTTATGGTTATTTTTATAGGCCACAGGCAAAAAAGACGTATATGTGTGTATATACTTATGTACACGAATTAGAAGTTATACTTCTTTGGCGTAACAAGGTAAAAATATTTTCAAAAATTTTATCATTCGTTTTATTCTACGTTTGTAGAAAAACGACACTAACAATAGAAAGAAGGTATTTAATACATTGAAAGTTTTAATACAAAGAAATACAAACAACAAACACAGAGAAACAAAATGTTGACTATAGCTAACTTCAGGGCGTCAGTTTTTCGTGACGGTGTGCGCGTGCATCGAGAAAATTTACTGTCATCATTTTTCCCTAACGCGACAAAAGAAGTACAACTTCAACAAGAAATATGATAAAGTATGTATAACAAAACATGATGAAGTATAGAACAGTAGATAATAATATTGTAGCATGGTAGGAATCAGAACATACTAAAACATCTTTGTCAGCCTTTATTTTCAAGTTCAGAGGTTGTTTTTACATTCCATTCCACACTTACATTCGTTTTCACATATTATTTATAGATACTTACTATATTTATAGATTACCTATATGTGTAACAAGAATATCTGTAACCCCATACAAACCCTATTGTTTAATTTTAAATAATTGGTAGATTTTGTATTTATTTTTATTTGTTTTTTTTTTTTAATTTACCTAAAGAATAACAAAAATGTTATGAGGCACTCCAGTTCTGTATTTATTTTCCATGAACGGTAAGAATTAATTTAAGGCAGTATAGTGAGTTACATTATCATTAAATTATAAAGTTATTAAAATATATAATTTCTAAACGAATATATCTTTAATTCGAACCTTTCAAATCTTTGTACACTTTTCACCTCTTCAATCTTTTAGGATTAAATTTTAAAGAAACATTTCTTAGAGTTAAAAGCTTTGAGTATGATGGTGGATGGATAGAGGAGTAGAGGAAGACCGAAAAAGGTATGGATGGATTGTGTCAAAAATGATATATGTGTAAAAGGTGTGAATACTGTGACATGACATTTGGTAGGCGAGAGTGGAAATGGAAAACACGTTGTGCTGGCCCTAATTAGGTAAGAAGGTGATGATGATATTTCTTAGAGTTAATCCACAGGATATTTTTTATATTTCTAATGTACTAATATATGAACTAGATTAAAGTTACCATCAGTTACTGCGTATAGTCATATTGTCGATGTAAAGTAAAAACGAAATAGAATTAAAATTAACTCTATACTATCTATAATAATATTATAAAGAGGTGACGCTGTGAGTTTGTAACGTTGTAGGAGGTAATCTCTGGATCTACTAAACCGATTTTGAAAATTCTTTTACCAATAGAAATCTACGTTATCTGTGTATGTCATAGGCTATATATTATCCCCAAAAATGGAAAGACTTTTTTGTGGAAGTCGGATCTGCAAAGTAAGTCGGAGAATAAACGGTTGAACGAAAACGTTTCTTACGAACGCTGTCTTAACGATGAGATATATATGATTGAGTTCTAGAGAAAAGTCATAGAGCTTGATAATGTCTACAAAAAAGTCAGCAACAGCATATGTCTAACTTCAAGGTTTTTTGAAGTTATACTTCTTTTGGCGCGTTAGGGGAAAAATGATGAGAGTAAATTTTTACGATGCGCGCGCACACCGTCACGAAAAACCGACACCCTGAAGTTAGCTATAGTCAACATTTTGTTTCTTTGGATTTCTTTCTATTAAAACTTTGAATGTATTAAATACCTTTTTTCTATAGTTAGTGTCGTTTTTTCTACAAATTTAGAATAAGGCGAAAGATAAAATTTATGAAAAGATTTTTATTTTGTTACGCCAAAGAAGTATAACTTCTAACGCGTGTACATAAGTACACACACACTTTTTTTTAATTATCAGGGCGGAACAACGTCCGCCCGTGCCTGCTAGTGTTAAATATACTACGTTATATATAATTACCATCGATCTTATATTATAGTTTACCTGTAATATGTAGTTTACTGCTGTTAGGTATAGGCGTTTAAGCACGTACATTCATGTTCACTTAGGTTTAACGGTCAAGGTTAGCAAACTCATAAATTATTCATAACAATGTTTACACTATAAATACCACGTAATCTTTAAGTTAATTTTAAATTATCATGAAGATAACATTTTTATAAGCCAGTTAGTCATTCTAATCGGAAACTTAATAAAAGAAACTTTTTTATATTTAAAAAAATATAACACAAAACTGTGCACATGTCAATAAGCTGATGTTTTTGTAATTGTTCTTTGTCCTATTTAGGTTATGAGTCATAAAAGCTTATTTATCGATTTTAGATTTATGACGATACGTTTAGTATAATCGAATATCTGTATCTCAAGCGATTTTGTTTAAATCTTTGTTTTGTAGATACTAGCCGGCCAGACGGACGTTATTCCTGCCTTGATAATAAAAAAAAACCTTAACAAATTATATCTATATTATCTTCTCATGAAAGCCGCATGAAAATCCGTTCAGTAGTTTTTGAGTTTAACGCGAACAGACAAACTGACAGACGTGACAGTGGACTTTGTTTTATAATATGTTTATTATACACGAGCATTTATATTATCGATAAAAATAATTAAAAAACTTCGTTCATTTCTGTAATATTATGCCTCCATTGCTAGGATTCAGATATATTTTATATATACCCGTCCGGTTGACTGAGTAATTAGTATTTAGTATAATAAGGAAAATATGCTAATCGTAAATACCGTCCATACGTGTTACCTGTTTTTACCCACATTGCTCATAAGGAAAGGTAATTGTTTTTTGAATTATTTGCATGTATTTATTTGCCATACCCTGAAGTCTAAACGGTTTGAAGAATTTTAACGTGTTTGATGCTGTTAGATTTATTGAAGTTATACATCTTTTGGCGCGTTAGGGAAAAATGAGGAAGGTAAATTTTTACGATGCGCGCGCACACCGTCACGAAAAACCGACACCCTGAAGTTTGCTATAGTCAACTTTTTTATTGTTAGTGTCATCTTTTCTACAAACGTAGAATAAGGCGAAAGATAAAATTTTTGAAAAGATTTTTATCTTGTTACGCCAAAGAAGTATAACTTCTAACGCGTGTACATAAGTACAAATAAACTTTTTTTTTAATTTGGGAGTGACTCAGGCCACATGTTATTGATATACAAAAACCCAAGATGCACACTCAACGTCTCACAGCCGGCACACAAAAATGAATGTATAATTTTGGACTATGCACTCATTTCAAATAGTCCCGAGTCGCTTGCGTCCTTGTAAAAACGACTTTAAATCATTCAGGTAAGGTCGAACTTGCACAGTCATAAGTTTAACGCATAACTGTAACCAAGTATGTATATTGGGGAGTTTTTGCGGGAAGGTTTTGAGCGCTAATTTTATTCAAGACTGTGTCTTGGGTTTTTATATATCAATGAGCAGAGATAAGTTTTTTACTTAGTAACGCTACTAACTAAGCAACACGTTCATTTTATAGTCAAGAATTTTTATATTTTCTTTATTACTAATTCTATTTGATTATGGTACATTTCGGATGTGGTCATTCCATTCCAAGTTAATGCGTGATACATACGTCTTCTTCTATACATATCTTCACGTATGTAAGTAAGTAAGTAATTAAGTAATAAAATACATTTCAATCATTTATAGAAATATCTATCTGTTTTTGAATGCAACACTGCGAAAATACTGCGTTCAAATTAAATCAAAGCAAAGTAGTCTTTGTTTCATTAAAATCGGTTCACTATCAAAAGTTAATGTACTTTGAATGACGGCGTAAGTCTATATATATATATAAAAAATTGTACATAACACGGACGAAGTCGCGGGTATCAGCTAGTATTATATAAGGTTTTAAACGCTTAGCTAGAAGACTGACAATCGTAATCATCACAAAATTATACCTATTAACGTTAACAATAAATCAGTGTAGTACATATTTACTTACGCATGAGAGATTCCCAAATACACTAGATATATTTTACACATTTTATAACAATGGATCTTGTTATATAATATATATATGTATATAAGAGGAATAAAACTGTAAATTAAACATATCTATACGTTTCAGAATTTTAAGAAAAAAATTGTACATATCGCGGACGAATTCGCGGGTATCAGCTAGTATTATATAAGGTTTTAAACGCTTAGCTAGAAGACTGACAATTGACTGACTGACTCACAAAATTATACCTATTAACGTTAACAATAAATCAGTGTAGTACATATTTACTTACGCATGGGAGATTCCCAAATACACTAGATATATTTTACACACTTTATAACAATGGATTTTGTTATGGCCACATACGTAGTTTCATCTGTCGTTTATATTCATACAATCCTTTATATTCGCTATCGATGCATGTTTCTCATTTTGAATTCATAAGATACTTCCTATCTGGTATAGTAATCCCAACACGTACGTAACGTGCCTTCGTGAACAGATAATATGTAAATGTAGATTTTGTTAATATATCTTATGACAACTTTGCAATCACACATACCTAAATTTATATATATCTACATATATGAAGCCACTTATGTGTGAATATCACATGGGGGTTGGTATAAATTAGGAATGGGTAATATAACTCTTGTGATGTATCAAATCGAATCGATAAATGATAACGGTTTTTGAAACTATCTATTTTGAGTATTATAACGATGTGCATCGGTATTTTAGAAAATAGCAATACTGAAAATACAATTCCTTTGTCAAAATTACTGAAGGCATCGAGATAGGACTATTCGATGCGCAATTTTTCATTGATAGCTCTAGACTACTTTTTATTTTATATCCATTTTTTCTTTGCCATTTTTTAAGATTAATTTCATTTTTTAAGGCGTATTTAGAGCTCAGCGAAACGATTGGCAGCTAGCATATAATAGAAAATTTAGTTCTGGTGGCTTTAACCCATCATATTAGACTCATACATACATCAGACATACATCATATTATTTTGTATGTGTATAAAACATTTTTTTAAATATAAAATTTTCAATTTTTTGTTTTCAAACTTTTGATATTACAACATTAATTAACACTATTGCTCTTTTTTTCTCATAATTATATTATAAAACCCAACAAGATATTGAGAGAGAAGTGGCCTCAATTTGAATTCCTATCTACAACATCAATCAATCACTTCCCTTCCCGTTGAAGCCCTGCATGAGAATGTTATGATAGAGTCACAAATCCTGATTTAGAGGCAAGTAAGAGAGTCACTGAAATATTGAAGAGAGATATACGAAGATTTACAAAAAGTATTAAGCGACCTAATCTCTTCGAAAAAAAATTCGGCATTCTTAAAGTGTATATTCAAAAGTTTGCACAGATGTGTTATCACAAGGACAAGCGTTAGGTATCATTAATAATTTTAAATTGATTAAATTATTCTTGATTAATATTTGCATTATATATCAAATAATTGAAATAATATCGATTGTTACATTTACTAGCTCATATATAGGGGTTTTTTTTTACCACAATTACATCTGATGTTAGACGATTAGTCTAAGACGGTAAACACGTTAAACCTAAATGGGAACTAACTCTCAAGTTAAACAAGTTCAAAAACGTGATAAAGGTCCTAAAAATATGAGCGATAGCTCATTCGATTCGGAATCACCTCTAGAAAAATGTTTTTGAAAGATTTTGGGGCAGGTAAAAAAATGCAATGTTTATTAACAAAATAAGATGAAAAAAAAATGATATTTAGTTTTTCGTTAATAACTCAAAAAATATTAAGTTAAGTAAACTTCGTTAATGAAGAGGAAATTTCCGATAAAAAAGTCTAGGCTCCCGAAACTCTATCTCCATTATTTATAATTTTAATTAGACGTTGAAAATAGGGCTCCGCGCTGCTGTTACGGCATGCGCGCACTGCCGCTAAAGAGAGTTTATCAAAATTAATAATTTTATTACAACATAAATTGTCATTTTAAAAATTCGAAGTAGTAATTTCTAGTAGCTTCTGAACACTTGAATGAATCGAGCCCCGTAGAAAAAAAAGTTTTATCACCATTTTTTCAAAAAGTTATTCAATTGTTAATTAACAAATTTTTTCCCAATCTCCGTTGGCATAAATAATAGGATAAAAGTTATAAATAATTGGCCTATAAATTTTAAACTTCGTGGAGCCCCTGCGGTATATATACTTCATAAGATCCTGCGATAAAAGTTCATAAAAATTTATTAATTATGATTTTTTATAACTATTGCAAAATGAAATATCTAAAAATCACGTATTTGTATTCTTAATCCCCTTTTTTGAACTTGTTGACTAGACTATAAAGGTATTTTTAATGTAGCACGGCAAAATGACGGCACTATGCCTGATGGTAAGCACGGTACAATCCAAAAACAATGACGACCACCGAGTGACACACTATCCAACGATATGCACGAGCTGATCCCAAAACGCGACCCACTGAAGCGAATCACTATAACGGACTTTTCCGCCATATACATGGTGGTTACGACCCGGTCAAGCTGTAAAACTCTACCACCCCGCGTTCGCCAATGCCTCGTTCGTTACTGAACAGGGTGCACCACGTGCAGGTGAGGTTGGCTTGGGTGTCTCAAGTCCCAACCAGACTGCCTCAGCTGTCCCGCGACACTCCCACAGTGCGGCGTAGGTTGTCGTGGAGTTTTAGTCGGTTAAAGTCGCCGAAAAGCATCGGCAGCTGCGTCCCAGGACGCAGTTGGCGGTCGACTCAGCTCAGGCCCTCCCCCGGGGGCTTGACAGTCCACGATTGATATTCTCTCCACGTTAAAAAAAAAGGGTGTCTCAAATCTTGTGATGTTATTCGACACCACTTACAGCCCAATTGAGAGATTTTCATTTTTAGGGTGGTAGCTAGTCAGGCGGTTCTAGAAAAAGTCATACCACCATGCCGTGGTGTAATCAGGATGATTTCTTTCACCAAAAGCCCCGACTCAGTTGCAAGGATTCGAATTTATGTCTCTCAACGCGGTGTCAGGCACGCTATCAATTAAACAAACATTCCTTCCAACCATCGTATCGTTTTTTGATCCCGCTATGGCAGCCGATTCGCGCTTTCATTTTATCACAACTCCAAACTAGCTTAACCAAGAATGTAAATATCTCATCACGATACAATTTTTTTTTTTTGCTAAGTGGTGATAAATCCTTTTTTCTACCATGTTAATGGCCTAAAAAGTTCAAAATAAACGATGATCATCCAATGTCTGGGCATCGTCATTAAGAGTTGGTAAAAATTAAGTTTTACTGAAAAATCTTTGTATTTACCGTAGTCCGATTTTACTGTAACATATACGTTTAATCTAAAGAATTTAAAATTTAAAAAATATGTGCGTTTTTATGTACACGCGTTAGAAATTCTACTTCTTTGGCATAACAAGATAAAAATCTATTCAAAAATTTTTTTTCTCCTAATTCTACGTTTGTAGAAAAACGACAGTAACGATAGAAAAAGGTATTTAATACATTGAAAGTTTTAATACAAAGAAATACAAACAACACATACAAAGAAACAAAATGTTGACTGTAGGTATCTTCAGGATGTCGATTTGTCGTGACGCTATGCGCGCGCATCGTAATAACTTTAGGGAGTCGGTTTTTCGTGACGGTGTGCGCGCGAATCGAAAAAATTTACTCTCATCGTTTTTAACGAGCCAAAGGAAGTATAACTTTAAAAATAATTCAATACTTAATTATCAATCAAAAATTGCCTGTAAGACACCCACTACAGAGGGCCTTAGGTGTTTTCCATTCATAATAATGGCATAATCATCACCGCGAAAGCCCAACAACGTATTGTCGATTTCAAACTCCGAGAAATCCACAGTTCTATGTATTCCCACTAAAGTGGTACTACAAGAACATAACTTAGGTTTAGGTTTCCTCACGATGATTTCCTTCACCGTCAACCGATATTGTTGCTAGTTTAAAGTAGTACATGTAGGCGAATTCCGAGAAAATCGTTGCTGACTGATTATTTCTAATAGTACAGGTTTTGTACGTTATTTCCCTTAAGCGTCCGCAATTCCCCCATCCTCCCCTACCAACGATTTTCTCGGAATTCGCCTACATGTACTACTTTAAACTAGCAACAATATCGGTTGACGGTGAAGGAAATCATCGTGAGGAAACCTAAACCTAAGTTATGTTCTTGTAGTACCACTTTAGTGGGAATACATAGAACTGTGGATTTCTCGGAGTTTGAAATCGACAATACGTTGTTGGGCTTTCGCGGTGATGATTATGCCATTATTATGAATGGAAAACACCTAAGGCCCTCTGTAGTGGGTGTCTTACAGGCAATTTTTGATTGATAATTAAGTATTGAATTATTTTTAAAGTTATACTTCCTTTGGCTCGTTAAAAACGATGAGAGTAAATTTTTTCGATTCGCGCGCACACCGTCACGAAAAACCGACTCCCTAAAGTTATTACGATGCGCGCGCATAGCGTCACGACAAATCGACATCCTGAAGATACCTACAGTCAACATTTTGTTTCTTTGTATGTGTTGTTTGTATTTCTTTGTATTAAAACTTTCAATGTATTAAATACCTTTTTCTATCGTTACTGTCGTTTTTCTACAAACGTAGAATTAGGAGAAAAAAAATTTTTGAATAGATTTTTATCTTGTTATGCCAAAGAAGTAGAATTTCTAACGCGTGTACATAAAAACGCACATATTTTTTAAATTTTAAATTCTTTAGATTAAACGTATATGTTACAGTAAAATCGGACTACGGTAAATACAAAGATTTTTCAGTAAAACTTAATTTTTACCAACTCTACCTAAATCTGTGTTTCTGTTGTCAAATGGAGCTTCTGGTGCAATAATATCACCAAAACTTGCAAATATGTCTATGAATTTATCCGGATCCATTGGGTAAATACCAGCAATCTTGAAGCAATTTAGAGCCTTATCTATGCTTTTTGTGCGGTTAAAAGCTTCTGTAATAGTAGTGAAGCCCTTTTGCACCTGATCAAAAAGTGTAACTCTAGGAATACCAAACTTTTCATCCGCTTGATGAAAAGTCGTCTTCTTATCCTTTATTTCTTGTGCGGCTTTTAGTAAGGTTTGATGGTGTAAGTTCGTTCTTTTTTTCTATTATATTTTCGAGGCATCTGAAAATTTATAATAAATTTGATTAATCTTCGACAAATATTCAGGGGTAATTGCGGACGTCCGTATTTTCCCCAGGAGCCTGTCCGCAATTAACCCAACCAGTTACAAAATAAAACAGCGACAATAATTTGTAGGTAGACAAATTTATTCATCTAAAGATAATGTGAAATCTATTCTCCATTTACAAGGCAATCAACAGAAAAAAAAAACTTTTTATTGTGACTTGCTTTATAGACATAGACTCAAAATAGTAAATGCTAAAAATTAGATTAATTTTCACAAACATGTTTGATTTTATTTACCTTGAAAATCGTGCGTAGCTGTCCGTCGTGAATGCTTGCTCGGCACTAAACATGACGGAAAGTAACACGTGATTACAGTGGTAGGGTGTGGTGGGAAGGATTTGTGTAGATATACGTTAGTCCGTATTTACCCTGTGTCCGCAATTCCCCCATCGTCCCCTACATGCCAGGGTTCGAGCCAACGGACATCGAATTGACATTCCACTGGTCAAACCACTCAACCATCGACGACTTAAGAGTATTTAAGTGATTATTAAATAATACACAATATATATATGTATATAGCAAGGTGTAATTATTTCTAGAAATATCTTTTTGCAGATACATCAATGGTAAAATATAAACGAATGATTACATCAGAATTATACATCAGTTCAACGTGAAAACATGTATGAGCTATATATTATTGTAATAATTATCCTTAAAGGAAATTTGAGATATATATGACAAACTAGGTTAACATTGTTTATCAAGGTTGGTAGCTCTGCGAGGACAGCCTCTAGTAGACCCTGGTTTGTGTCACATATTGAACTTAAAAATAATGTTATTATTTATACATGGATCGATGAGGACGGTTACGTAATAAATAAACGATCAGTATGTCAAATTTATATCTGTATTCTTAGTAATAAAATATCACCTTCAACACTTCATACATTTTAAGGTCATTGTAGCAATTGTATCATAATAACCTTATTTATATTTTATATGACAACTAATCGATTTCCGCTTACTTCGTTGACATTGGTATACAAAAACCCAAGATGCACACTTAACGGCTGAATCGAATAGTTTTAGTTCGTTTCATGAATCGAATAGTTTTAGTTCGTTTCATTCCGATATACACGTATTCATTTGTGAATCATGCAATTTCGATTGTATGGTTCACAAATGTATATATGTATGAATAGCTTAGAATAGTTAGCTAGGTCAGACGCGACTTTTTCCAGGTATCAGCCCAAGCCGAGGTGCGCGTGCGCCCTTGTGTATGTTACCTAAAAAACCAAATAGGCTGAGTGCCTTAAGCGCTCGCCTTAGTAGTCCGGTGAAGCTGTGAAGACCCTGCAGGGTCAATAGCGTAGTCAGTTCGAGGAAAAAAAAAAAAAAAAACACACTTAACGGCCCACAGCCGGCACATAAAAATGAGCCCATAATTTTGGATTATGCAGTCATTTCATATAGTCTCGCGTCGCTTGCGTTTTTAAGCTTTAAATCATTCAGCTAAGGATGAATTTGCAAAATCATAAGTTTATCGCGTAACTATACCCACGTATGTATATTGGGAAGTTTTTGCGGCCGGTTTAGAGTGCTACTTTTATTCGAGACTGTGTGTCATGGGTTTTTATATGTCAATGTTCGTTGACCATTAAATAAAATGGCGAATAGTCGATCGAATCGAAAAAAATCCGCATCGAATGGTCATAATTCTATGGCGATAAGTTTAATAGTTTTGATGTGAGTCTTAGAGGTCTCAAAAAGACTGTATTTTCATTCCATATAGAAGAAGGCAGGATATGAAATAAGTTATATCTTACTTAATAATTTTAATAACAAGCTCAATAAAAATAAATCTATACATATAATAAAAATGAAGTGTCTGTATGTAATATCAAAATAAATTTCTTTTACTACTTCGGTACGAAAGTATACACGCTACTGATAACAAAAATGCAATTTTTAAAAATTTTGTCGGTCTGTCTGTCTGTCTGTTTGTTCCGGGTAATCTCTGAAACGGCTAGACCGATTTTGACAGGAATTTCACTGACACATAGCTGAAATTACAGCGGGTTTCTTAGGCTACTCTAAATTAGACTAGGTATTAACCGCGGCTTTGTCTGCAATGCTATCTCCAAAACTATTGGACCGATTTTCACCAGCAGATAGCGGGCATCATTTCAAGTAAAATAGTCTATTTTAATTTAGACTAGCTGTTAACCGTGGCTTCGCCTGCAGTACTATCTTCAAAACAGTTCAACCGATCTTCATTAAACTTTCACTGACAGATAGCTGACCTTATAATTAGTAAATGAAGCAATTTTGGTTTATACTAGCTGTTAACCGTGACGTCGCCTGCAATGCTATCTCCAAAACGGTTCGATCGATCTTCAGATAACTTTCACTGGCAGATAGGTGATCTTATAAAAAGTAATTTAAGCAATTTTAGTTTATACTAGCTGTTAACCGTGGCTTCGCCCACAGTGCTATCTTCAAAACGATTCGATCGATCTTCAGATAACTTTCACTGGCAGATAGCTGATCTTATAAAAAGTAATTTAAGCAATTTTAGTTTATACTAGCTGTTAACCGTGGCTTCGCCCGCAGTGCTATCTTCAAAACGATTCGATCGATCTTCACATAACTTTCACTGGCAGATAGCTGATCTTATAAAAAGTAATTCGAGCAATTTTAGTTTATACTAGCTGTTAACCGTGGTTTCGCCCACAATGCTATCTCCAAAACAGTTAGACCAGTTTTTACGAGACTTTCACTGGCAGATAGCTGACTTAACAAAAAGTAATTTAGGCAATTTTAGTTTATACTAGCCGTTAACCGTGGCTTCGCCCGCTGTGCTATCACCAAAATGGTTACATCGATTTTCACGGGACTTTCACTGGTAGATAGCGAACCTAATAAAAAGTAATTGTGGTTATTCTATTTTAGACTAGCTGTTACCCGCGACTTTGTCTGCATGAAATTTAGCAAGATTTCAACTCATTCTTTATTTTTAATGAGAGAAATAATTATCGGCTTATTGTTTACAATTCGACATTATAATTATTAATAACATTAATGATATAGAGGTCTTCCTAAAAAGATCTTAGATTATAAACGTATTACGTAAAGTGTTCCATAATACAATTTCTTGCGGAACAGACAAGCGTTTATTTTTTGTATAGTCACTAAATCTTAATTATAATAATGGCAATGTATATTAAATATGATGTAAATGTAAATCTTAATAATAATAATATTTTAAGTTATTGTTTCGTTAATTCCTTATACAGTGTAAGTGAGCACTGAGGTAGTTAACTCACCATGGGTTAAGGTTCCAAATGTGTTGTTGATGACAAACCTCATTTGGCACGCTTTTTGTATTTATATATCTACTGTACACGTTACATGTTACTTACAATTGTCTTTAAAGAGCGTTTCTGTAATTGTACATATTCTCACAATTCCATAATTCTTTAAAACGATTTAAAGAAACGCGTGCGGAGCTGCGGGTACTGCTAGTTAGTACTATAATACGAGTACGTGGTGTAGTGCGTATGTGTAGGAGAGTGAAGGTATACCGATAAAATTGTCCACAAAGAAATTTTGCAAGTACAGTATATTTTTGCTTTATCTTATGTTTTTTCTTCTATAAAATATATCTTCTATATTTATCTTCTTCTATATCTTCTATACATATAATAAAAATAAAGTGTCTGTATGTAATATCAAAATATTTTTTTTTTACTCATTGGGTATGAAAGTATACACGCTACTGATAACAAAAACGCAATTTTTAATTTTTTTGTCGGTTTATTTGTCTGTTTGTTCCGGATAATCTCCGAAACGGCTGGACCAATTTTGACTGGAATTTCACTGACAGATAACTAAAATTACAGCGGGTTACAAGGCTAATCTAGATTAGACTAGCTGTTAACCACGGCTTCGCCTCCAATGCTGTCTCCAAAACGATTGGACCGATCTTCACGAGACATTCACCAGCACATAGCGGACATGATAAAAAATAATTTAGTCTATTTTAATTTAGACTAGCTGTTAAACGTGGCTTCGCCTACAGTGCTATCTCCAAAACGGTTGAACCGACTTTCACGAGACTTGAACTGGCAGATAACTGACCTTATTGGAGGTAATTTAGGTTATTCTGTTTTAGACTAGCTGTTACCCGCGACTTTTTCCGTACGAAATTTAGCAAAAATATTTTGTTCACTGTAAACATGTGCGTAAGACATATGTTGTACTGGGCTCTAAGAATAAATATAATGGAAATTCATATGTCTGTATCATTTTGGCGGCTATTTTGTTTTATTTACAGTGCTTTCGTCTACATAACTTAGTAACCATAGTACTATATAAGAATAAATAAATAATAAATAAATAAATATTGTATCGAGTTCAATGAGCACTATTTCAGTTGTTAAATATTAAAAACTGCTTAGACAGATATAATGTTTTATATTTTGATTTATATTTATGCAAGATTTCAAGACATCAGCTCAATCCTTGCTTACAATTCAACATTATAATTCTTAATAGTTATCTTGAAGATAGAAGGGGTTTTTGTAATAAGATATTAAACCATAAACGTATTACTTATTGACAATATGAGCATATTATATCATTATCTATATTTAAGTCATTTTTTCATTAGTTCCTTATACAGTGTAAGTGAGCACTGAGGTGTTTATATGGTGGGTTAAGGTTCCAAATATGTTGCTGATGATAAACCACATTTAATACACTGTTACTATTTATGTATCTAATGTATAATTTACATGTTATTATAAGTGGCGTGCGTGTAGTACTTAACAATTGTTTTAAATAGCATTTCTATAATTGTACATGGTCTCACAATTTTATATTTCTTTAATACAATTTTGATAAACGCGGGCGGAGGTGCGGGTACAGCTAGTTGTTAATAAAAAAAAATAAAGACGAGGTATCGGCTGGTTCTTAATATTTTTTAAATGTCATTTTAAGAACATTTTCTTTAGGCACTTCACTATATTATCTTTTTCCCCTTTTATTCAGTTTAAATTTGATTGTTACCATTACTTATTTATGTGTTTCCAGGTGGATCTGCAGAAGATCTAAGTAAAGCTGTGCATCTTTCCCCGTGTAAAAGTGTACCGTGTCGCCTTAGAAAGGGCACCAACCAACACATCAAAATCAATTTCACACCAGGTAAATTAAACTTTACAGCTATTTTAACTAAGATAAATGTGCACAGACTTTAATCAAGGTTTCTTTCATCGACTGATTTTCTTAGGAATAACGAATCCAGACATTAATTACAGTTGCCATTCATTATTTTAATTTCAATTGAAAAATCATCGTTATATACGTAGAAATACTTAAGAATTAAGAATATACCTTTCATTCAATGATATACAAAAAACCCAAGAAGCACACTTAACGTCTCACAGACAGCACACAAAAATGTGTGCATAATTTTTGCATTATGCAGTCATTTTAAATAGTGTCGCGTCACTTGCGTCCTTGTAAAAACAACTGTAAATCATTCAGGTAAGGTTGAATTTGCAAAATCATAAGTTAATCGTATAACTATAACCACATATGTTTATTGTGGAGTTTTTGCGGCCGGTTATGAGCGCTACTTTTATTCGAGACTGTGTGTCTTGGGTTTGTATATGTCAATGTTTTCATTGATTCTTTTAATTCTGGACAAGCATTCAGCGTTGAATCGATGCCGCTTTTTAAAATGCAGATACAAAGGAATAGCGAAGTATTAGATGACGTAATATCTGCGTATTAAGATAACCATTCTAATTTACGGGAAAAACCTTAATTTGAAAAATATACTAACCCAGTCAAATACCACGTTGTAATTTCAATAATATGGCATTTCATTACGAATCCTCATTTATTCATTGAGCAGGCAAATTTAAATAAGATACTAAATAGTGCACGTGCATGTATTACAAATTGAAATATACAGGCATCAAAAAAACAAACAATAGTTTGTCACAAAGTAAAATTAAAATAGAGGAATTAACGATGACGTCTGAGCAATAAAAGAATTAAACCAATAAGTACAGTAAAACGAGTAAAAAAATTATTTAAACAGTAAGCTAGGATAATAACTTCTTTTGACGTGAATACGTCTTTAAATATGTTACCATACAGGAGCAATCCAAAAAACCTAAAGATAACAAAATCAGGGAATACAATTTGGCATACTATATTTGGCAACTATATGTTTTGAATCTATTCGCTACATCTAAAATTAAATTATACGACTGGATAGCTAAAGGATCAAATAATTTATTACGCTAAGTCACGACTGTAACACATCGCACGCAGCGGACGTGGAAGCGCCACTATTTTGAGATATTTCTGCTGCGTTTTGAGATTTCCATTTAGTATAAATTTCGACTTGGTGAAGCTACGACGTTTGTTCAAGTTTCAATCGTTAGCATATATGTATATAACAAGTTGTTAAAATAAATAAATTATATAAAAAAAAATATTATGTCGGCCTATACGCGTCAAAAAGCAAAATTCAAACACAGAAATCGTATAGGGTTGGAAAGATCATCTCAAAATCAATCGAATAGTACCAATAAAACACCATGTGGCCGAATCAAGCAGTGCGGGCAACGTGAAAAGTTTCATGCGGCCGAGCAGATCAACCACGGTATCAGTACATTATATAGAAAATATGGGTCATTACGAGACGTATTCACGTACAACAAACGGCCGTGTCCATGACATAGCCAAACCCCCTTTTTTTTCTCGAACTGATTACGCTATTGAAGCAAGGTCTTAACAGCTTCACCGGACTACCTTAGGATAATAACGAATCGAGGTCGATTGTAGTTTGTCGGTGAGATTCTACTTGCGCATAGGTAGCATGTGGTCGCCACCTGGGCGGCGAGTCTTTAGTAATCAAATTCTGAATTTATCTAATCTCCGACTTTTACGGTGCCGCTTCTGCTTTTTTGTTCGAATGATTGCAGTACACATATCACGTTTTCTGTAGGTATGTGTGTCGCTATAAGTTCAATAAGATGTCCGTGTTACCATACATGTAGATATCTGTTAATTTAAATAATAATAGTATTTTTTTCGAACCAAAAATATATCTAAGAATATATGATCAACACATGTATAAAAATGAATGCTGAATAAATTCCAACTGTATCACTGTAAACGTGCACTGCGCACTTGAGAAAAATTGTTATAAAGAAGATTTATGGCCATTTTACTGTAACTCACAAAGGCTATACTTTAATTATTGGGTTTTATTTTTATTTATTTTTAAAATACAAGGTGAACTTACAGCTAACAAAATTGAACAATATAATATTAGTAATAAGATAAATATGGCCATTTACAAGTTCACACAGATATAAGTCGATAGCTCGGACTTCGTTTGCATCATTTATTATCTTAACAATTATATTGTACGTAAATTGGTAAAATCATAAGCATCACACCGCTCGCTCTATTTCTTTACGGCAAGAAAATACATACCGCTGAAGGTGTAGTGCTAATAAAAATTGTCATCTCTCAAACCATCAATAATTTTATGTTAAATGAAGCTGACTTGATAATTTTAGATAAGGACCAGTTAAAGTAGAAGTAAAACTAAATTAATTTGATCGAAATCTATCCAGTTAGGTTTCTATCCAAAACTCTATCGTTTTAATTGTATATAAGAAAATGTAATGCAGATGTACTAGTAGACTGTAACTAATTATATACCAGGTGAATGTTTAAAGGGTCGCATCCTTCAATCCTGTGGTAGTTCTTGGTCACATTTAACATATAAAACAATAATAAAAACATATGCTAATAAACAACAAAGGAAACCTTAGCTAAAGTTTGTCCTAAAACTTTTAAAAGTATGGGAACAACGCTATTAAATGTAAAAAAATCATATCTAGGTTCAATGAACAACATTAAACAACATCAAAGGTTAATCATTACGTAACTGCTTATCGTGAGAACGCCGTGCGTAGTCCGGTGAAGCTGTTAAGACCTTGCTAAATCAATAGCATAGTCAGTTCGAAAAAAAAAGAGAACGCCGCACGGTCGGTTAAAGGGAAGCGGGGCACGGATCGAGCTGGGGACGCGGGCGAGACTGCGCGGCACGGTGTGATTCATTGCTTTCCTTATTATTACACCAGTTCGTTTTTGCATAAATCAACTGATGTTGAATGTATATCAGTTCTGCGTTTCTCGAGATATTTAGGTCAAATAATAAACACCTACTTTTTTAATTGATTTAGAACGAGAATCGACTAATGATTGTCTTGTCTAACTAGTCGCGCTGTATAATTAATTTTGAAATGGGTTAATAATGATTATTAAATATAAAACCCAATTTTTATCACCTTTAAGTAAAATGAACATTTCATTATAATCCCACCTTTTTTTTATTATCGTGGGGAAATCCCTTATGTATACCCGCCCTCCCGGGGGAGAGAGTGGGTTGTGTCAGACTCGCACGGACTGTCCTTCGAAGCCGCCTCCCTGATTGCCGGATCCCCACCACGGGACCTGGAAGCGAGAGCCCACGCGTCGCTCTATCTACGACGCGTGGAGGCGTTGGAGTTGGAACGCAGACTCGCGCCTCGGGAGATCGAGGCGCTGAAATCCCAGCTCCGCCAGGTCGTGGTAGTCCAACAGTGGACCCTACGTCTTGAGCGGCCGCGCTCCGGCGTGGCAGTTGTAGAAGCCGGTTTTGGCCGAATGGTTGTCCAGGCGGCATGGCACCCTGAGCTTCCGGCTGACACAGGTGCTCTCGGGGCATGGTTGCTTCGTTGTGGCTGTACGGAAGACACCACGCAGCATACTTTAGTCGAGTGTTCCGTCTGAGACATGCCACGCCGCGAGCTCGTCGCGGTCATAGGACCCGATCTGTCGCTCTCGGTTGTTATCCGTAAGACGGTCGAGAGCGAGACCGGATGGAACTCCGTCGCCTCGTACTGCGTGGTTGTTATCTTCGTAAAGGAGGTGGCGGAGAGGGAGAGGTCAACGATCACGGTGACGCAGGGTCGATAATGACCTGACGCTGCCGTAAAGAGGGCCTGGGGGCGATGGACGCGTCGTAAACTTTTGCGTTGCACATTATAATGTGGATATCAAAGATTAGCATTTTTTTAATGTTCTTCTTATCTGTTAGGTCCCGATTCGTATATGAATTTCAAATTGACATTAATTTTCACTCACTTCCAGACATCTGAATGGTTTGAAATTGTGCACGCAACACGATGCATACGCACGAAAAAATAAAATTCTCAATAGCAAATATTGTTGTTTAAGCATTAGTAATTTGAAATTTGGTTTTATATGAACACAAAAAAATACATTTTGAAATAAATTATGAAAATTTGGAATAAAAAATAAAATATGTATTATATTGAGGCATAAATATTTGCTTAAGAGGAAGATTGTATTTTTTTGTAAACAAAGTACGGGTTCATCGTGATCTTTTCCTTCATCTTAAATTCCAGCTCATTCGCAAGGATTTGAAACTATGTCAAAAGTGGCACAGTGTTAGAGTATTCAGATATCGTATTGATCGACGTAAGTTCCAATTTTACTATGAGCGAAAGCTTTCCGGTGAAAGTAATTATCGTGTTGGAACTATATCATGAAGGTTGGATTTCTGCTAATGCTCGTCTGGCTAGCAAACTCCATTAAGTTGAAAATGTATCAACAAGAAATTATTGCATTACATTTGAGAGTCAGTTCTCTATGATTAAAATACCTACCATCTTAGACTACATTGTCATAAAATTGAAGTCAAATCTATAGATATAATAAGAATGTAAATCTAACGTGTCTATACTTTATCGATTTTCGTGACAAAAGTGTAAGTGTCTAGGAATAAGTTATAAGACACATTTCAAACATTTGTAGAAGTGTCTGTCTGTCAGTTTGTATAAACACGCATCACTGCTAATGTACCACGTTCATAATAAAACCTCACCAAGAAAATCATAAAGCATATTCTCGAGTAACACTTAGTCGTTGTTTCATTAAAATCGGTTCCCTCTATCAAAAGTTTTTGTAATTTTAACGGCGACGAGACTAATACGTACGAGAGAAAAGTAGATAAGTGAATGGACTTAATACATTCAGATGATTTTATTAGTCCCTGTTTTTAACATTAGGTTCATAATTACATACATTTATAAGTGGAAATTTATAAGTATTAAAACAATGCAATAAATATAATGACCGCACCTTCGATCAACAATTACTAGATAACAGGTCGGCGCGACAAATACGTCTCGGTAAATAAGAGCTCACTTGAAATGTGTGCCCTTATTTTGTTTAGTTTGTTTGAAACACAGCCAATGTCAGCCAGTTTCACATGCCGCAGTGTATTCAAAAGATGCAAAAATTATACCCGAAAAAGCAATTTAACGGCCGAAGTAAGAACTTTCGCTAAATACATGTTGAATAAGTTATATTTTAAGCTTTAAACTAACTAATAATATCAAATTTTGAACAAAATTGCCGATTTTAAACCTGTGATACAAATGTTTGGTCTCGCCACGCACAATAACGGGAAAACGTACTTTATTCATTACGTGTTAAGGTTAAATTCACACTAAATGTTGTTTATGTTATCTTTTCATTTGAGGGGAGTAATTTATGTTGTACGTGACCCTTTACCTAGTTATTGTTGATCGAAGAACCTCACAGATGATGCAGCAGTTTTAAGAGCCGTCTAGTTGTTGCTCCCACACTGAGAACTATGGGTTCAAGTCTCTACAGGAAAGTGATTTGTGTGATCCATAAATATTTTTTCCGAGTTTGAGTGTACTTAATTCCCATTAATTTATGTTTGTAAATACAAGGCTTGATCCAGTGACGTAGAACGTGTTAAAGAAACCCGACTTCAAAATTTATTGAGTAGGAAGCTTTTGACTCATTGTGTATGAAAGTATATATGCTTCTGATAACAAAAATACAATTTTTAAAATTTTTGTCGGTCTGACTGTCTGTCTGTTTGTTCGGGGTAATCTTTGAAACGGCTGATCCGATTTTGACGGAAATTTCACTGGCAGATAGAAAAAATTACAGCGCGTTACTTAGGCTACTTTAAATTAGACTATCTGTTAACCGCGGCTACGTCTGCCATGCTATCTTCAAAACGGTTAAACCGATTTCCACGGGACTTTCACCGGCAGATAGCGGACATTATAAAAAGTAATTGAAGCAATTTTAATTTATACTAGCTGTTAACCGTGAAGTCGCCCACAATGCTATCTCCAAAACGGTCCGATCGATGTTCATATAACTTTCACTGAAAGATAGCTGATCTTATAAAAAATAATTCAAGCAATTTTAGTTTATACTAGCTGTTAACCGTGGCTTCGCTCGCAGTTCTATCTTCAAAACGATTCGATCGATCTTCAGATAACTTTCACTGGCAGATAGCTGATCTTATAAAAAGTAATTTAAGTAATTTTAGTTTATACTATCTGTTAATCGTGGCTTCGCCCGTAGTGCTATCTTCAAAACGATTCGATCAATCTTCACATAATTTTCACTGGCAGATAGCTGATCTTATAAAAAGTAATTCAAGCAATTTTAGCTTATACTATAGCTTATACCGCTGTACTGTCACCAAAACGGTTACATCGATTTTCACGGGATTTTCACTGGTAGATAGCTAACCTAATAAAAAGTAATTGAGGTTATTCTATTTTAGACTAGCTGTTACCCGCGACTTTGTCTGCATGAAATTTAGCAAGATTTCAACTCATTCTTTATTTTTAATAAGAGAAATAATTACCAGCTTATTGTTTACGATTCGACATTATAATTATTAATAACATTAATGATATAGAGGTCTTCCTAAAAATATCTTAGATTATAAACGTATTACGTAAAGTGTTCCATAATACAATTTCTTGCGGAACAGACAAGCGTTTGTTTTTTGTACAGTCACAAAAACTTAATTATAATAATGGCAATGTATATTAAATATAATGTAAAGGTAAATTTTAATAATAATATTTTAAGTTATTGTTTCGTTAGTTCCTTATACAGTGTAAGTAAGCACTGAGGTACTTATATGGTGGGTTAAGATTCCAAATGTGTTGCTGATGACAAACCTCATTTGGTACGCTTTTTGTATTTATATATCTACTGTACACGTTACATGTTACTTACAATTGTCTTTAAAGAGCGTTTCTGTAATTGTACATAGTCTCACAAATCTATAATTCTTTAATACGAATTTTAAAAACGCGTGCGGAACTGCGAGTACAGCTAGTTTTTAAATAATTTTAGAAATCAAAGGATATAGACATTATCTAGGTATATATAATGTATTTATGCTGTTATTATAAAGAAATAAAGTTTGTAGGAGGTATTCTTTAAAGCTGTGCTTTACACAGCTTCGTATGCGTAGCTGCATAATAATATTTTAATCATGAATTACCAAATTGTTTTAGTTTCAGTTTAAAGTAAAACTACAACTTTTTTTACGATTTTCTAAACTTCTGTTGACTTTATCTAGGTTATTGACGTCGTTTTGTTTGTTTAAACTGCGCGTCACGTCACACTCGGTATGTTCGGCGAGTCGAATATCAAATAAATTAACACGTAATTCGAATGCATAACTGCGCATGTGCTGCAGATGCACTGTGCTCTAGAAAACTCAGTCTTAGCTTATACAAGAAAAACAAACAGAACTGGAGCTCGATTTATTACTTTTCAATGGGAAAATCGACGCTTGCATCAACTATTATTATTACGGTACATTGTCTAGGAGGTGAAAGGAATGGAACTTGTTATGCATGTAACAAGAAATATTACAATAAATATAGATAGGTAATTTATTAAATATAATTTGCTTGACAATGAATAAAAATTAACGCTTTGATGATTATAGGAATTAATTATTTAAGTAGCAAATCAATTATTAACTAAATGAACTTTTGGATTACCTTGGTAAGGTAAAATTATACCTCTATAATTCATCAAATCTTTTTAATTATTCGGATTATCTGGTATTCGGATAATTTCAACTGGTAACACTATCAGCAGACAGTGAAGGAAATCATCGTGAGGAAACCTGAACCTGAGAAATGCTCTTGTAGTACTACTAAATTAGGGGAAAAGATTTGTCAGAGTATGAAATCGCCAATACGTCGTGGGCTGGCGTGGTGATTACGCCCATTCCTCCCTGGGAAGAGGCCTATGGCCCTGCAGTGGGTCTTATACAGAATGATAACGATTTTTTAATTAACATGTACAATATTTACATACATGTACATTATCAAGTATTTACGAAGTTGCGAGTGGTTGTTATTTTAGTATGTAAACAATAAACACAAAACGTTTTAATTTTTTCAATTATTTTTGTTACGAATCAATTATTTATCTATCGATTGATATTTTCTATTATTATCTATAATCTCAATATTGTGACAGGCTTACTTTGCGTACATATGTACTATGTGTACCGAGAAAAAAAAGGTGTATGTGCGATTCACATACGATAGAAGTGAAACTACAGTAAATCGATAAAAGAATGAGATGAATATATATAACAAGGGTAGGATAAATACAAAGTCTATTTGTTTAAAAATGAATTTATTATTTAGCACAACAAGATATAAAAATGCTCACAAACAACGTTATATAATAACACACCACGCTGACTTCTTACTAAAAAGCTGTAATACGCAGCCACATACAGTGTACAGTAGTATTTTTCACATACGTTAAATGCTCAAATACAAGCAAGTATTAAACAGTGTGCAATATACATAAACACCGACATTTGCTCTCTCGCTCTGGCTCACAAATTTTTGTATTTGTGTCTCTTACCTGTCAGTATTTAACAGTGTGCAATATACATACACACTGACATTTGCTCTCTCGCTCTGGCTCACTAATTTTTGTATTTGTGTCTCTTACCTGTCGTTTTTCCGTTGCATCCGGTTTGAAATCAAACCGATTCTAAAGAAGTTTCGATTTTAAAAAAAATACAAATTTTAATCACGTTAGGAAGACGTTTAACAGTAAAAAGGCTCCTCGAAGAAATGTTAATACAGGGTTCATATCGCATTAGCAGTGTTCACGATTTCATCTGAAAATTTGTCTTCTCACACTCTGTTTACCTGCATGGAATCTTCAATGAAAACATATATTTTCTTTTTATGATATCTACCTAAAGTTTAGCGATTACCGCAGCCTATAAATATATACAACCGATTTCAAATTGGTCGTAGTCTCGACGTCAGTTCTAATAAGGTGCAACTGCTGAGGAATTGGAACGGTCTGCAGGAGTTGTACCAAAGAAAATGTAGCTCAAATTATCAGCATTGCGATAGTAATACATGTAACAGTACTTCTGCGGCAGGTCCTTGACCAATTTGTAAACTATAAATTATTGGTATAATATTCATACACCGCGTCGGTCGACGTAGTTTCAAATACTGCAATGAGTCAGAAACTTC
Source organism: Antheraea pernyi (assembly GCA_015888305.1). NCBI lineage: Eukaryota > Metazoa > Arthropoda > Insecta > Lepidoptera > Saturniidae > Antheraea > Antheraea pernyi. The sequence continues at coordinate 804,555 of MU158763.1, read as the reverse complement.
TGTGAAGGAAAACATCATAATGAATCCATAGTACAGTTATGCGAATTTTTTATACCTACATGGCTAACTAACTGCCGCCAAGTGCCAATTCGCAAGCGTCGCCAAGAACCCATAGGTCCATCCAGCAACAAGCAGGCCCCAATTTAAATTTAACATCAAGTGAGTTTGTGCCTTTTGGTCAAATGCTAAAGTCTACAAAGTATTAAGAAAAATGTTCTACCACTAATTCGCGGTATAAGAACCCGATGAACGTATCTACAAAAAAAACAAAAATCGTTTTTTTTTCATACACCAGATCAGAATGTGGTCCTTTATGAAGTGCTAAAAGGAGGTAACATTAAATTCAATATTTCACGAATTCCAAAAGAACAAAATAACATAAGAATCACTTTTAATAGAGCCAGAAAAACGTATTATGAGTACCGCTAAATTAGTTTTTTTTTTTTTTCTCGAACTGACTACGCTATTGACCTAGCAAGGTCTTAACAGCTTCACCGGACTACAAGCTAAATTAGTTTTAATTATCTTACTACCAGTTAACTTATTGTTACAGTTACAATATTGTTTCTTCTTCTTCTTACCCTTATCCCACATAAGTAGGGTCGGTACAACATGTTTGTCATGTTGTGGTATATGATTTGGCTTAATTTTTACGATCGGCCGCCTGCCTGACATCAACCCTCCTTGGGATTGTTTTGTTGTACCACTGTATTTATGATTATTATTATAATGTTACGAAGTCCGATGGGATCTTTTAACCTTACAATTTTTCTGTAGGCCTTAGCTTTGATAGGCTATTTAGCTAGAGCGGCACCATCGTTCCGGTTGAAAACGAAGTTCTTCAAGATTATGGTTTGCTTGCTATATTGCCATTTTTATGTAACAGAAAACTAGCCAACTTTACTCTATTCCTGAGGATTGTATTTTCGGGTAATTTTTTTCAGGATTCATGGTTTCGGAGTTTTCTCAGTAATAATAGTATAATATTAGATACAAGAAACCATTATAATAATGTAAAAATTTAATGTAAAATATGAAAACTATAATAGAAAAATAAATGCGAAAAAAAAAAAGTTACAATATTGTTTGTTTTACAATATCCTACGAACCATATGAACGTACAAGCTTATACGTTATTACACAAAATAAAACTTAATGTCACAAGTGACGTATTAATTAATTTTAAGTAGCATAAAAACAAAAGTTTAAAAAATGATGAAGGACCACACTATCGTATGCCAACCGAATTTTAAATATACATGTATTGTGTCTATGTAAGCATATAGAATTAAATAATCTTTAACTTTTTCAAAGCTCTAAAAGTATGTTAATATATTAGTATATATTTTTCTTTCGTTAATTGTATATTAAGTCTATTAAAAAGCTGGTAAAGTTTGAAGAGGCGAATTTTCAAAGTATTTTTGCTCTCCTGTAAAATTAAGAGAATGTAGATACGTCTGGCTGACTCTTATACCACGAATTACTATATATAATAACACATTATACAACTTGCATTCTAGCATTACCGTGGCATAAAACCTTTTCCACGTCGGAAATTTCAATATTGGATTATTGTATTGTAAAGTTTATTATACCACTAGATATAACACCACTCGAGAATTTGTATTAAATTCTTGACATTTAAATGTCCTGTTTAAAAATGTATCGAACTTTGTATTAACAGACATTTTTTTTCTTCAGACAAGGACATCACAAACCTGAAGAATAGCGTCGAAGCCGACGTGTTCGGTGTAAAACTTCCTTTCGTTGGAGTAGACAACGTCTCTATTTGCGACAAAATCTACACAGAAGACGACCAAAAAGCACCGTGTCCCTTAAAAGCCGGTCAAAATTACGTCTACAAAGATTCATTTCCAGTTCTCAGTTTCTACCCTAGTATAGATGTCAAAGTTTTTTGGGCGTTAATGAACGGAAAGGAAAAATTAATTTGCTTCGAAATGCCTGCGAGAATTGTGTAATTAGAATTATAGATGTAATAAGTAATATATAACATAATAAACAATTATATAAAAGTATTATTATACAATCATCTTCATATTATAAAATGTAAGTTTATTATATCGTATATCCAAAATCTTCTTGAAATTAGAAATAATATGCTGAACTACTTTGTCTAGTAATATCTTGAGTTTGCAAGAATTTGATTATATTTTTGATGCCAATATAAACATAAATACTAAATTTATCCAAGATGGTTATTTAATAAACAATTAACTTTTTTTTTTAAATAATAATTAGTAATTAGTAATAATTCGGTCTTCGTCTTCTGGTAATTACTGATCAATAAAACTATTTATTTTTTTACAAAACTAAACTCATTTATTACCTAGTTCCTTTTCCTTATGATTAATATTATATATCATATATATTAATACGTGAAGCCTAAACTTTGTATCCCTTTTTAACAGAATTGGGCGAACGGACGAACGTGAAATTTGGCATAGTTAAAGTTTATATGGAGAAGTGCACAAAGCTATTTATTTTATATAAAATGCATGAGAAGTACATTAAATTAATTAAAATATGCATTACGCACACTACTGCTTCAATTTTACACAACATATACACACTTGTAAATAAAACAGACATTTTGACATCTGTCAATAAAGGACTTCAAAAAAGGTTGTGAAGGATGTTGCTATGCTCGACTGTATGTATTATTTTACTCTTACGTTCCAATTACCTTTTTTCATTCTACATTCTACAATGATATTATAACACAATACCCTTTGACAAAAGAACCCTAATAAAATTCAAACTTTAAAAAATCAATGAATTATGGTCGAATTACCTCTGGGCGCCCACTAGTTTGTATAAAACGTCAGAAAACTCACAGATTCAATTAAGGATTATTGAATATTCTAACAAAATTACATTACGATGCAAACACGAATCCACAATGGTCCTTCAGTCGAGTCGAACAATACACCAATTAATTACCTTTGGTGTGTTAATCCTTACTATATATTTTGAAAATATATTTTCTATAAATTAATAATTCCCTAGGTGCACATCCTGGGTTCGCACGGGTGTATCTAAAAAAGAAAACGAGATGAAATTTTTCCTTTACAGTAGGATCATGTAACGAAAAAAATTATTGTGTGTATGTACTTATGTACACGCGTTAGAAAGTTATACTTCTTTGGCGTAACAAGATAAAAATCTTTTCAAAAGTTTTATCTTTCGCCTTATTTTACGTTTGTAGAATAAACGACACTAACAATAGAAAAAGTTGACTATAGCTAACTTCAGGGTATCGGTTTTTCGTGACGGTGTGCGCGCGCATCGTAAAAATTTACTCTCACCATTTTTCCCTAACGCTCCAAAAGAAGTATAACTTCAATAACAACTGAATGTCAAGCTGTCAACTATATCAATATTTTTGAAGATCTTACTGTTTTCTGTCTCACTCGCTCTCATATGGAGATTTTTTAACCGAATTTTTCACATCTTCGTGCGGTCTTTCGAACATTTTCTTTTTATACTAACATTTGTTCTAACAACTGAGTCGTTACATTCCAAATAGAGTTAAATGAGTCAATTTTATGCATGTAAAATATGAAGATCATAAAAAACTAAAGTATTAACGGCAAAATTTGAACTTCGTTCTCGGTGTATAAAAACTGGAAATCTTAAATAAGTTAAACATATTATATGAACTGTTAAAATTGGATTTACCTCCAGGGCACGATTATAGAAACAACTAGCAATAATTCGCTAAATAGCCGTTCTAAAGTGACGCATTGACATACTCGTAAATCAAGAAATGCTCTATTTATATAGAACTAGCTGTGCCCGCGACTTCGTACACGTGGAACCTGATGTACAAAACAATGACTAATAAATTCATCTGAACGTGTTTAGTCCATTTGCTTATCTACTTTTCTCTCATACTTAAGTCGTGGCGCTATTAAAATTACAACAACTTTTGATAGAGTGGACCGATTTTAATGAATTAAAGTCTTACTCCTGGGCATATGCTTTACGATTTTCTTTTTATTATATGATGATTATATGAGGTTTTATTGTGTACCCAGTACTTTGTGATGCGTGTTTATACAAACAGACAGATAGAGATTTCTAAAACTGATAGAAATGTATTCTATTACTTATTCTAGACACCTGCAACAAATTTTTGTCACGAAAATTAGATTTTCGTTCTTATTATTTGTATAGAAGATATACATCATTTTATTTGTAATAGAAATAAAAGAGAGGAAATAAATTTATAAACAAGTTTTATTCTTTAGAAATATTAAATTAAGTAGTTAATTTTTCTTAGACGGCCCTGTGATTATGGCAGGTACTTCGAAACATATTATGTTTTTGTCACCGTCCATGAGACTCCAGTGAACCCGTAGCGTGACAGATGGATAGAAAGGTTCTATATGAAAAACATTAGTATAAATATACTCTTGTCCAGCTGCCAAAGGACAAGGCGCGGGTTCTCCTGTATCAGCTTTTTTCACGTTCTCACACGCACTCACACCAGTAACGCCGACGAATGGAAGTTTCAGACCACTGATGTCCGCTTGCACATCACTGACCAGGGATTTCACTTCCTTATCTGTACATAGAAAATACGTGTATAGTATCACTACATATTATACATTAAATTCCTCTGCCACGTTTGTCTGTCTGTTCGCGATAAATTTAAAAGTTACTGAACGGATTTTCATGCGGTCTTCATCAGTAGATAAAGTGATGAGGAAGATTTAGGTATATAATTTGTCAAGGTTTTTTTTATTTTCAGGGCGGGACAACGTCCACCGGGGCCCGCTAGTATATATATATTTTATAATTTTCTTTTTGGCAACCAATCTACCAGATTGTTACTGTCATTGTCGAGTAGCGTCTTGTTATAATTCCAATGTTCTAACAAGATGGCGGCTCTTTGTTAGAACTTTTTGTAGGTGGTAGAGCCACCCTGAAGCTAATACTGGTTTCAGCATGAATGGCTCGGCTCGCGCGGGGTAGTACCATCATCTCGCAGGAAACCGACGTGAATTAACAGAGCTCGCATTGTTGCGTTTCGTTCGGTCAATGAGAACGCCGGATACCCACCTCCCCTCCCCCTCTCCCCTCCTCCAAACAAAGTCTGACAACGCACTTGCTACTCCCCTGGTGTTGCAAGTGTCTATTGACGGTGGAGATCATTTAACATCAGATGGACCAGCTGTTCGTTTGCCTCCTATGATATAAAAAATATCTTTTTTTTTTTCTTTTTTTTTTATGTCATAGATGGCAAACGAACTGGTGGGTCACCTGCTGTTAAGTGATCACCACCATCCATGGACACTAACAACCCCAGAGGAGTCGTAAGTGCGTTGCCATCTTTCGGAGGGAAGAGGGAAGGGTTAGGGGAGGGAAAGGGAAAGGAGAGTGGAGGGGAGATGGGTCTCCGGCGCTCTCACTGACCGAACGAAACGCAACAATGCAAGCACTGTTACTTCACGTCGGTTTTCTATGAGAGGGTGGTACTACCCCGGACGAGCCGACCCATTCATGGTGAAACCAATAATAGTTTCAGCGTGGCTCTACCACCATCTTTTCAGGGAGTTTTCGTGGTATCTCAGAATTAACGCTGCATGGTATTATTTCCCATGAACTTCATATATGCACATTAACCGGACTATATTACGTAAAATACGACCATTATTACCAGAAATAGAGTCAAAATAACACAAATCTATGAATAAAATATAAAATTTACTACATGACAGACCAAGATCATGCCAAAAACTCATGTAGCAGATCTATGTATTATGTACAATCTGATTAAGCCACCAAGGTTGAATATTGAGGGAGGCAACAAAGGGCATGAGCTTCGAGGCCTGAGAATGATATCAATATAATTTTCATACCCAATCAGTCAAAAAAAATTATTTTGATATTACATACAGACACTTCATTTTTATTATATGTATAGAATAGATTTAAAAAATTATATTGATATCATTCTCAGGCCTCGAAGCTCATGCCCTTGTTAAATCGTGCATTAGGACACTGCGATGTAGCGAGCGCAATATCGTTTTCACATTTTATAAAAATTACCTTCAGAGAGGGAAAACAAACCGAGGTCGTTTAGTATTAACGGACACAGTTATTTTTAAGTAGACTTCACTTCTATTATCTTTGAAACCGATTTTATATTTAACTAGCTATACCTACGGCTCTACATGCATTCGTTATTATGTATTTTAATTACTGCTAGCTGATTGCCGCGACTTCGTCTGCGTATCTCAATTGTTTTGTTATATCTCAAAGGGTATTAGGCAGCGTTTTCCACGAAAGCTCTCAGGCAGCTTGACTTTTTTCGATACTTTTAACAAGCATCAATATATGAGGCATATAGAATCAAAGACAGCTAAGTGCCACAAGTTCTAAAAATGAACTGAGTATGGAGCCATCTAGTCTTATTGGTTGCAAATCACCATTTAATTCCTACAAGAAATAAAATATAAGCAATTTTAGTTTATACTAGCTGTTAACCGTGGCTTCGCCCGCAGTACTACCTTCAAAACGGTTCGATCAATCTTCAGATAACTTTCACTGGCAGATAGCTGATCTTATAAAAAGTAATTCAAGCAATTTTAGTTTATACTAGCTGTTAACCGTGACTTCGCCCGCAGTACTATCTTCAAAACAGTTCAACCGATCTTCACGAAACTTTCATTGACAGATAGCTGATCTTATAAAAAGTAATTTAAGCAATTTTAGTTTAAACTAGCTGTTAACCGTGGCTTCGCCCACAGTGCTTTCTCTAAAACGATTAGACCAATTTTCATGGGACTTTCACTGGCAGATAGCGGACCTTATAAAAAATAATTTAATTTATTTTAATTTAGACTAGCTGTTAACCGTAGCTTCGCCCGCTGTGCTGTCACCAAAACGATTACATCGATTTTCACGAGATTTTCACTGGTAGATAGCGAATCTAACAAAAAGTAATTGAGGTTATTCTATTTTAGACTAGCTGTTACTCGCGACTTTGTCTGCATGAAATTTAGCAAGATTTCAACTCATTCTTTATTTTTAATAAGAGAAATAATTACCAGCTTATTGTTTACAATTTGACATTATAATTATTAATAACATTAATGATATAGAGATCTTCCTAAAAAGATCTTTGATTATAAACGTATTACGTAAAGTGTTCCACAATAGCTACATTTTCTTGCAGAACAGACAAGCGTTTATTTTTGTATAGTCACAAAATCTTAATTGTAATAATGGCAGTGTATACTAAATTTAATAATGTAAATATAAACCTTAATAATAATATTTTAAGTTATCGTTTCGTTAGTTCCTTATGCAGTGTAAGTGAGCACTGAGGTAGTTATATAGGGGAAGACTTAGCATGCGTTTCGTTTAAAGACCTGAATTCTTTCCGCCATCCTATGATACTCGTGATCTGTAATATCAGCGTTGCTATATATCTGTAGAGTATGGGCTGCAGCTCTCGATACTTCATCCATATCTTTATCAGAGAACGCCTGAAAGGAAAAACGCGTGCGAAGCTGCGGGTACAGCTAGTAAGAAATAATAACACTGCTGCTGACGAAGGAACAGTTCACATTCACGAGACACTTTTTTAAACATAATTTTTTTTCTATATCATAGGAGGCAAACGAACAGGCGGGTCACCTGATGTTAAGTTATCACCACCGTCCATAGTCACTTGCAACATTAGAAGAGTCGCAAGTGCGTTGCCAGGCTGTGTTTGGGGGAGTGGAAGAGGGGACGAGGAAAGGGGAAAGGGAAGTAGGCCTCCGGCGTTGTCACTGACTGAACGAAACGCAACAATGCAAGCACTGTTACTTTACGTCGCTTTTCTATTAGATGGTGGTAGTACTCCGGGCGAGCCGACCCATTCATGCTGAAACCAGTAATAGCTTCAGCGTGGCTCGACCACCTACAAATTAAGTAATTAGGGCAGAGGAATTTGGGCAATGAAAGTGAGCGCTAAGGGGCCTCCTAAACCTGCATTTAAATTGCAAACTCTAAGCACAGTCCCTCGGCACACACACATCTCAATATAAGCGTTTGTTATGAATATGTAGGAATATTAAAGCATTCTATTTATAGTTGTCATTGTAACTAAAAAGGAGAATTAGACGGATTACTAATATATTAATTAAATATAATTTGTAATATACAATTACTTGGTCATATGTTTTAATTATGAATCAGGTTTTAAAAGTTTATGATCGGTTACTAATGTTCCAAATTTGATTAAGCGTAAATAATGGTCACATTATAAAACAACATTGGTTGCCGTCAACAGCCACTCGCTTACCAGGACATTGTTCTGAAGGTGTTACGTCATTACTGCCACATACAAAAGGGACTACCATGACTAGTCCCAGAGATATATAAAGAAGTTGCTTCATGGTGAAAAAAAACAGCGACAGAGATATATCGACCGCTTAGTCCGCAAAAAGGACCACAATTGAATAAAATATACTACGTGATATGAAAATAACACAATCAATCTATTAAACAAGTTGCAGGCTAAGGTACGGTAAGGTATACATAAACTGATGAATATATCTAAACAAAGAGGTTTATATATAGCTACGAAGGATTAATGAAAAATTAACAAAAAAGAGTTATTAAAATTTGAATAAGGTGACTTACAACTTCCTACAACAGAAAAACGTTATAACAATGAAAACGATTTTATTTTAAACAAAGTTTTTTTGTTTACCAACTTATAATACTATCCGATAGTAATCGCAAGTAAAGAAATCGCAAAATTGATCAATATATAAAGTATTCAGATTATCATCATCATTAACAGCCTGTAAAAGACTCATTGCAGGACCATAGGCCTCTTCCCAAAGGAAGGTGTGAACACCACGCTAGTTCACGACGTATTGGCGATTTTAAACACAGAGAAATCCGCAGTTCCTTATTTTCCCACATACGGTGGTATTACAAGAACATTTCCTAGGTACATTCAGGTTTCTCCGCTTTCCTTCACAGTCAGCCGATAGTGTAACCAATTTCAATTAGTAAATGTACGGGAATACTGAAAAATTCGTTGGTACATGCCTCGGCTGGAATCCGTGGACATCGGATTGATATTACACCGGTCATACCACGAAACCACCACGTCTAAGTATTAGAGTATCGTGTGAAATATCTTAACAAATATTATAAATTATATATAATGCTATAAAAGTTCTATAAGTCATATTCATATTTACTGTATTGGTGTAAATAACTGTTGGAATTTGTAAGTGTATATATATACATTACTTACATACATACTTTACTTATATATATGTATAGACCTCAATAAATAAGCAAAGTAATGGTAATCCCTAAGTCTAGAAAACTTTTGAAGTGTCTCTGTGTGTTCATTTTTTTCCTAATATCCAGAATAAAATAATTTTATATAATAAGGAGTTTTAATCCTGTCATAATAATTATATTGTTAGTAGAGACTGTATTAGAACTGTCCACGCTATTGACCTGACACGCCATTGGTCGAAGATATCAACAGATCGTAACTTAGCTGAATGCTATAAAAGGCGAGTAGGTCGATTCATTGGGGGAAGACCGTCCCGTCGTCTACACGCACGAAGACAACTCAACAACCTGGGTGACCGCCACAAAAACGGGACACAAGAAAAGCAAGGACGACATTTGTGTTTGCACAAGCAGGACCAGCCGACCCAAAACCAATTGACCACAAACCGAACGACCCGAGGCCAACCGACCCAAGACCGACCGACCCACACACAACAAGGACAAAACAGACAAACAAACACAAGACCAGCCGACCAAGACCAATTGACTCAAGACCAACCGATCCAAGACCGACCGACCAACACACACAGAAGGACAAGACAGGACAGACCAGCAACCGAACACGGATCTCCATATATGGCGGATGGAGTTGCCGGGAGAATCCGTGAAAAGACGCCGGACTGAACTGCCACAGAGCGGGACAAACACAGAAGAATGCGAGTTAGAAAATTCTTGCCTTTCAAGGCCTTGATAGGTTCGCGGCAACGGGCGCGTCTCCTACGACCGTCGCCTCAGCGAACATGGTGGCCTGTGGTCAAAGGCAACCGTTCGACCTCTGCGTCTCACCCTGCCACGATGTGATGCGGTGGCTGTCGGTTCCCGCTCCCTAGCCCTTTCTGCCTCCTCTTTTTGGCGTAAGACACTCTCACAAAATGTCGCTACCGCAGACCACGATACTCGATCCCTAAGTAAGGCGTGAATTACTGACGGTAGGGACAAGTCTGTCCCCACTGCGGCCACTAGTTCTGCGCGTTGGATTTCCCACGCTAGACATTCCTGAAGGGTGTGCAGAGCTGTATCAGTGTCACATAGCTCGCAGTGATGACATCTGGTCGTCAGTTCCCGCCTCGCAATACGGCATAAATAATCACCGAAACACCCATGACCTGTAAGAATTTGGGTCAAGCGGAATGTGAGTGTGCCGTGTGGCCTATTCACCCACTCCTTCAGCCTAGGACGGATCGCTTCCACAGTTGAAAACCCAGCCGTAGGTGACTCCAGGTCCTCCGACCACCTTCGCAGCACTTCCTCCTGTAGGAGTGCCTTTTGCGTCTCTATTTCCCTGGGAGCAATCCTCTCGCCACTGAAAGTTCCTTTCTGAGCTTTTTTTTTTAACGTGGGGAAATGCTTGTGGATATGTTATGGATACGCCACCCTCCCGGGGGAGAGGGTTGGGTTATGTCCGAGTCGCACGGACTAAAACGCCACGGTGTACCGACAGGCCGTTTTGTGGAGGCGGCAAGGGATCGTTCGAGCTAATCAACCTTGTACAGCCACCCCCACGGTCCGAAACCACGCTCGGCAGCGATAAGTCCGTTCCCACGGCCGCCGCCAGAATGCGGCGCTGCTCCCCTCACGCAGCACACTCAGCGTGTGCCGCACGGTATCTTCGTCAGCGCCGCACTCGTGGCAGGCGGCCGTCGGCTCCCTGCGTGCGATCCGGTGCAGGTACCACCCGAAACAACCGTGTCCGGTGAGTACCTACACCAGTCGGAACGTCAGGGAGCCCCACTCCCTTGCTGTCCACTCCCGCAGGACCGGACGGACGGCGTCCACTGTGAACCGCCCAAACCGCTCGTCCGCCAGGTCCTGCTGCCACCTTTCGACGGCGTCCCCCCTGAGCCGCCGTCTCTCCGCCTCTACCTCCCTGGGAGCCGGAGGCTCCCCCCTTCGTTTCCTCACCGCCAATGTTGTTTTGCGGTGGTGCGTTGGTTTGTAGTAGCTCCGTAAACGTCGTTGATGTTGCGTGCCGCTTTGCTGCCACGACGATACTCATATTCCGTAATTACTCGAATGTTTAACGTATCCATGATGACAAAAAAGATTGAAATGCGATGAAAATGTATCACTAATTAATAAATAAATGACTACTTTTGGAAAAAGAATTCGTTTTTAAAACAAAATTAATTTGAAATTAGAATTCTTAGCTAAAGAAAAATTATTTTGATTTGAAATGGCCAGTACTGCAGAACGACAATTTCATAGGTAATAGGGGAAGGGGGGGCATGACGGGGTAGCGAGGTAAGACGGGGAACCCCACACATAGAAGAAACTAGACATTTGTGAATATAAAACAATAAGCCAATAGGAAGCCTCATTCAACCGACGGTTATTGCGAGAGAAACTGTGAGCGGGAGTGCACGCGTCTTTTGTTTACAAACGAAAAAGTGGTTTAGCGTTTCGTCGATCTAATTTTTTGTAAGGTTAAACGTCATAATTTTAAGGTAAATATGATCATCGCACTATATCTTTTTGATCTTTAGTAACTAGTGTTGTTTATTTTGATATGGTATGTTGTTTATAGTAATCCGTTAAACATTTTATTTGTTATTATTTTTTTGTTCAGAGTGACCTTATGAGGCAAGATGGGGTATTGGGTGTGGGGTATGATGGGGTATTGGGGCAAGATGGGGTTGTGAGTGTGGGTTCATTTAAGTGTCTTAATAATTAAAATTAATTTATTATTTTTTAGGTAAAACCATGGTACGTACGTACAAGAAAAAAACCAAAAGAGGAGAATGGTCGATAGATTCTATGAAAATAGCTGTAGATAAAGTGTTCAGCAAAGAGATGGGATACAAGAAAGCTGCTTCTGCATACGCAGTGCCTCAGACTACTTTAGAGCGATATGTTAAGAAAATGAAGGAAGAGGGTGAAGTTACTATTGGTTTACCTTTAGGCCCGAAAAAATCTATATTTACACCTAAAGAAGAAGGTGAAATAGAAGCATATCTGAAATATATGGAACAGCGTCTTTTTGGACTAACAACTATCGAACTACGACGTCTAGCATATCAATTGGCGGTTAAAAATGGTAAGGCACACAATTTTAATACTGATAAAGAAATGGCAGGCGTTGATTGGCTTAAAAGTTTTTTGAAACGTCATCAAAATTTATCAATTCGCAAACCTGAAGCCACATCAGCAGCTAGAGCAATGGGGTTCAATAAAGTGGCCGTAAGTAAATTCTATCAGTTGCTCGGAGATATTTATGATAAGTATGAATTGACCCCTGACAAAATATATAACTGTGATGAAACTGGAATATCCGTTGTGTCTAAAACCAAGAGCAAAATATTAGCTATGAAAGGACGAAAACAAGTGGGTTCGTTATCATCAGCTGAACGAGGGCAGACTATCACAGTAGAAATATGTTTTAACGCTGCTGGAACCTACATGCCTCCACTGATGATTTTTCCGAGGAAACGAATGAAGCCAGAACTTTTAGATCATGCTCCACCAGGTACTACAGCAGTTTGCAATCCTCGAGGCTGGATAACATCAGAAATATTTTTGACTTGGTTTAAACATTTCATCAAATTTTCCGGAGCTACTCATACTAACCACGTATTGCTGCTTCTAGATGGTCATGTAAGTCATACTCAAAATTTAGAAGTGATTGATCTAGCTCGTGAAAATGGAGTAATTATACTTTGTTTTCCTCCTCACTGCACACACAAAATGCAGCCTGCAGACGTAGCATTTATGAAACCACTCAGTACTTATTACGATCATGCTGTTACAGGTTGGTTGCGTTCACATCCTGGACGTGTGGTAACTGTATTCCAGATAAGTGAAATATTTGGTAATGCATACGTTCAGGCGGCTACAATGTCTACCGCTATTAATTCATTTAGAAAATGTGGTATATGGCCCTATAATCAAAATAATTTTACTGATGCTGATTTTATTTCTGCTGAAACTACGAACATACAAAATATTGCAGACTCATCGAATGTAGAACATCAAAGGGTATCAGAAGCCGAAAGTTTTCAATCTGGGTCAGTGCCATGTCTGTCTTCAACAACAATAGTCACAACTGTATCTTCAACAGTCATGACAAATTCTCATACTGAAACTCTTGCAACAGAACCTGAAGCTACAACGACATCTTCCACTCCACCTGGAACAAACTTAATCACCGAATGTTACGAACATGTCACAAGAGTGGATAAAACAACAGTCCTAGAACCTGAACCTGGATGTTCTTATTATCCTGAACCTTCGATTCGTGCAGCATGCCGGGATCTGACGTCCAGCTTCGACAATGCATCCCCAAGTGATATTTTGCCCATTCCTTCTGTTCAACGAACTGAAAAAAGGAAACAATACCGCCGAGGAAAAACAGCCATAATAACCTCGACTCCTTATAAAAATGAGCTGGAAAATTTGAAAAAGCCGGGGAAAACATCCAATCCAAATGATCCTTGCCTTAAAAAGAATACTACAAACAAACAAAAGGCCATACACTCAGCCAAAAAACAAAAAAACAATGATGAAGATGCCATTTGCTTATATTGTAATGATATAAACAACAATTTTTTGACATCGTCAGAACCTTGGGTAGGCTGCCAGCTCTGTGGGCGTTGGGCTCACAACGCTTGTGCTGGCGTGGACGATGAAGATCTGGAGGAAATACACATTTGTTTGTTTTGTGAGAACGACTAGTCTTCCCCATCATGCCCCAATTTCATTACCCCGTCATACCCCATAGTATGGGGCAAGATGGTTTTTCATAATGTTCTTATAAATTAATAATTATTTAAAAATGTGATATGTTGATTCTCCAAAGACTGTACCAAAACATAGTTAGATTAATGACATAACGTGTCATAAATTAATGAGAGTAATAAACATACTGATTATGCTGTATTTTTATTATTTCCCTTAGCTACCCTATCATGCCCCCCTTTCCCCTATACCTATTGTATTTCGTATCGGATAATTTTCTAAATTATTTCAGTTTGATAAGGGAAAAAAGATAAAATGCATGTGTAAGCGAGTATGCGTGCACGTGTGTGGAGGTGATATGTGTAATGTTGTTACAGTGATGTAAGATTTTGTGTCACTGTATCGCGCGAGCAGCGTACTCAAGGGCTCCACGCCGAGCGAACGGACCTAGGCTTGAGCAGCTGCCGAGGGGGGCTTAGTCTGGTGTGCGGGAGCGAAATTTATCCCTAGACCACGGCGGCGTGATCTGTGGTTACGCGGGCGTGGGCGTGAGCACGCTCTCTTTGGAGAGACAGGCTGGTACTGATCGTTCACTGCCGTTATTTCATCGGGAGGGTCGGTGAAAATATGTCGCGGACGTCTTTTATAATGTACAGCGTTCGGTACGGGTTCGTATTTTGCGGCGGATACCACTAACGAACTGGGCTGATTCACGACTTTTTCAAAATAACTAATCGGAAATGATTTTACATACGCCCAAATCTCTAGCAGGCATCTCTAGGTCCCTATGGAGATCGACTCTCCGGACGTACCATGGGGCACCCAGGAAAACATGGTGTTATACCATGGCCATCTTGTAATCCTTATTTCACTTCTCTTTATTTCTTTATTTAGAAATATCTCCAAAATAAATTCAACAAAAGAAAGAAAAAAGACGATTTTCATGAATTGAATAATTCACTAATGATATCATATTGTATGGAATAAAATCAAGCACATAACTAGTCGTTAACCGCTCAGTAGTAACTAATTAATACGCCCATCAAAACTAACGATCACTTTGTGCACTTTTTGTATCATAATGCCCAAGCGGAAAATTCCTTGCTATTAAATTTATAATATTATGTATATTCCAAATTGAATCATTTTTATGAAAAAAAATACACATATATTCAGTTTTTTATTTTTTTTTATACTAACGTTACACAGGGTAATCAAAGCAACGAAGAATTCCTACGAAATTTATGAAAAAACGTTTACCTGAATTCTCAGTTTTCTAATACACAAACTTCAAATAATTCCAATAGTGTTTTTATACTTATAACTTATAAGAAATAGAACCGATTTGTATAAGATATCCATTTTCTTGCTAAATGCTCTTATTTTTTTTCAAAATAGCATAATCAAATGTTTTTGTATATGCATTGATATATAAAAACCTCTCATCTCACAGACGGCACAGAAAAATGAGTGCATAATTTTGGATTAAGCAGTCATTTCAAATTCTGGCGTCGCTTGTGTCCTTATAAGAATAAATTTAAATCATTCAGGTAAGGTTGAATTTGCAAAATCATAAGTTCATCGCATAGATATAAGCACGTATGGCGGTCGGTTTTGAGCGCTACTTTTATTCGAGACTGTGTGTCTTGGGTTTTTATATGTCATTGTATGCAGTTCAAAATGTATCAGAATTTACTGATTATTAATTATTTTATATTGTTCACATTTTTAAATTAACAAAAATATCTAATATGAGCCAGTTTTGTTACAGTTACAACTACATATCTGTACTTATAAGATTTTAGTGAAAAAATAATGTTGTAGGCGTCTAAGAACAAGTAATAAAATACATGGATGTATTGTGTATTGTACTGTATGGACGCGCATCACTGCTAAAGTACTGAGTTCATAATAAAATCTCGTCAAGAAAATCATAAAGCATATCCTTAGTGTTTGTTTCATTATTGTAATTTGAATGACGGTTCGAGTTAAGTACGAAAGAAGAGTAGTAGCTCTCTATCCTAGAGAAAATAGTCTCTAGAGAATCTATACTACTATTATAGAGCTCGAAGGTTTAAATTGTTTGATTGAACGCGTTAATCTCAGGAACAGTAGGTTTGATTTGAAAAATTCTTTCAGTGTTAAATAGTTCATTTATCGAGGAAGGCTATATCGTCACAATAAGACCAACACGAGCAGAACAACAATGTAGAAAGTTTCAAAATCGTTTTTTTTTATCTTCCGCTGCCTGGTGGCGTTAGCCCTAAGTAACTATTTCCACGCGGACGAAGTTGCGGGCAAAAGCTAGTTTTTAATTTAAAAATGTATTCGTTGAGTGGTGATAAATTTATATGCAAGTATTTATTTAGATTTGTTTTCAGTAAAAAAGAGGATACATTACGCCAAGGATAACTTAATTAACGATGTTAAATAAAAACTATTAATTATCTTTTCCGTCATTATAATCATACACGTGTATATCTTGCCTGTAATTAAAAGTTTACAGCAATTAAATAATAAAGCATCTGTTAACATGCTTCTAAATGTATAATAATGTAGTAAACTGGCTCGCATCAGCTACTTAACTACTTATATCATAGGAGTCAGACGATCAGGAGGGTCATCTGATGTTAAGTGATCACCACCGTCCATAGACATTTCCAACACCAGGGGAGTCGCAAGTGTGTTTCCCGCCTTTGTTTGGGAGGGAGGGGGAAGGGGAGGGTATGTTGGCCTCTGGCGCTCTTACTGTCCGAACGAAATGAACAATACAAGCACTGTTACTTGAAGACGGTTTTTTTTTCGAACTGTCTACGCAATAGCGAACAATAGACCAAGCAAGATCTTAACAGCTTCACCAGATTACTACGGCGAGCGCTTAAGGCACTCGGCCGATTTTATTTTGGCAACTAGCTCAAGGGTGCGCGGCACACCTCGGTTTTGGCTGTTGCCTGATACATGCATTTCGCGACCTATGTGAGCTAAGTTAACTATTCATACATATATGAGTTGTTGAAACATATATGTGTACCAAGCATAAATACCCCAATAACTCTTATATATATTTCGTATCGGATAATATTCTAAACTATGTATTTCAGTTTGATAAGGGGAAAAAGATAAAACCCTTCCACTTGCATGTGTAAGCATGTATGCGTGCATGTCTGTGGAGGTGATATGTGTAACCTTCAAGTCGGAGTTTCTGTGGGTCGGGTGGTACTCCGGGCGAGCCGACCCATTCATGTTGAAACCAGTAATATCTTCAGCGTGGCTCTACCATCTACACAAAAAAAAAGACAAAAGACGCGCGACGTCCAATATTTTACAACTATTTACATGAAAAACGTTAATTATATAAATAAGCATTACTACAGTTTTAGTATATACATTACAGACCGAGTCAAATTTAATTTATTTCATTTTTTACACAGATTATTTTATTACAGATTGTGTGATTTAATATACTTCGCTAATTTAGACGGAATGGGTATGTATTTGTGAAAATAAATAATACACAAAACTTTTTCCAATAAAACTCTTTTTATTAATAGGCCGTATACAAATAGATCGACTTATAAACATGGTTATAATAACAACATAAAAATATAATTAGAAATCAGATTTAAAGCGCGTTAAGCTGAACTCTTGCTTTAATTCCACGTAACGAGTACAGTGACGAGACAGTGCTCTCGGCCGAGTGCAATGTACATATGAACATTATGAGGAATGTTCGGCTAAGTGCTATGTCGAACAGAGTGGCGAGAGCGTCAATAGAAACACGGTTTGTTCGCTAGGCCGAGTACCCACCTCCCCGCTCCATTTCTTCGTCCAGACAGTGACTCGCTAGGGGCCTCCCACGTATTACGTAAGCACTGATAGGAGTGAGTTTGATTTGCTTATTTTTTATGACATAGGGGGTGGGTGATCTAGGTGGTAATTACGTCAGCAATATTTCTCAAACTATATGTATGCTTGTGGAATTTTTCATCTTCCAATGACAAAAACAAGTAAAGGCGTGATACAGCATATATTGCAATCGTAAATAAAATGATCATCAACAACTAGAGTTGTCCGTTCGTCAGTCACTGCTTATAATATAAACTAACTCGCCACTAGCAAAATACATATAAACACCTACTCGTTCACCCGACTCTCTCGGCCTAGTATCGTTTTATTGTCTCGTTAATGTACTGGTTACGTGTAATTAAGGCATATAATTTAATATCAGAACTAAATCGACAACTGTAACTATATAATTATAAAATGTCACTTTTGGTAACTGCTGAGAAAATTATTACTATTGTATACAATACTGAAAACGGTAAACAAATACAAATTTGAGTTTGTTAACTATACAAAATTTGATTAAACGTACCTATATCCTGGTAAATAGGCAATCCAACTTATAATAACATATTATAACAAAGTCCTCTGCCACATCTGTCCGTCTGTCCGCGATAAACTAAAAAACTACTAAATGGATTTTCATACGGTTTTCACCATTACATAAAGTAATTCATGAGGAAGGTTTAGGTATATAATTTGTCGATGTTTTTTTTATTATCAGGGCGGGACATCGTCCGCCGGTTCCGCTAGTTATTTATAAAATATTACATTGAAAAATCAACTTTTGGAATGTTTTAATAAATAATTAATTAAATATATATACACATTAAACATATAGAGATAATTTACCACATCTTACGTCGCGTTAACTATTTCTTTTATAAATGTTAATTTTTTTAGGCATTTAGCGTTAATCAGAATTTATAAGAATACTTTTGTACACAGTATTTATGTCTTACAATAATATATCTATACAAATATTATAAAGAGGTAAAGTTTGTGAGGTTGTATGGGGTAACCTGACTACTCTCGAAGAAAGACGCCTTCGTGGTGACCTCATAGAAACATACAAAATAGTTACTAATAAATAACAACCTGCCATACTTACATGAAATGTATATTTTAAGAGACACAACAAGATCTACAAGAGGAAATCAAACTAAAATAAGTCGATCACTTTCACACACAACAAGTGCACACAATTTCCTCAGTAACAGAGTGGCTCTGAACTGGAACCGATTGCCTGACGAAGTAGTATCCGCTAGTTCTGTCCATGGTTTTAAAAACCAACTCGACAACTGGCTCCGGACAACTAAATTCACCTTAATAAGTGATCATCTGCACTATCAGGGGGGCTATAATAATTTGTAAAATACAAATATAATCAATTTTTACCTTAGTCCTGAGCGGCACAAACTCAGCATAGTTCTTCTCATAGAAGTCATCCAGAGCACGCATGTACTTGCTGTAAACAAACAAACCCTTATATATATATATATATATATATAAAGGCTCACGCTAAGACTAATAGGAGCGGAGCACCGATGAAGAATGTTTCAAAATCGGGGTCTTTTCTTTACCTTTTGAGAGCTTCCGCTGCGTGTTAGTTCGTCAAGTGATGTGTTTTGGTCATATTATGAATTCTTACCAATATGTAATGATATAATACCTTAGCCACAGCAACGTGTAGCTACTAATAGCTAATTTAAGATAAAAATATTTCCTATTTTTAAAATGGTGATTATAATTGCGTATAAAAGGCTGGTTTACGCCGTAAAATACTCCTCACCGGTTGCGTTACTATAAAATGTTATTTCAATTCAATTATGAACAACCCATCATTTATGAGAAAGAAAATATGCTTATTTATATAAACTGCCGCCAAAATAAATGTTGGTCAACCTTACACATTTACACACACTTATGAAAACCATAATTTATTGATCTCAAAATGTATTACTAGAATTCGTTCACGTAGTCTTTTTTTTATTGAAATTTATTTGGATTTATTATAAAACCATTATTTCTCAGACAGATTTTCCTACACCTTTTTAAGGTAGAATTTTAAGTAATTCATACTTAAACAATGCATACAATTTAAAGTCAACATCAACAATAATTCCAGTTTCTATATTTAATAAAGTGTAAACTCTTTGTAGCGTCGTTCGTTATAACGAAAACTTTCTATAATGTAGAAATTAGTTCAATTGGGTTGGTTTTAACCACAAAACTATTTATTTGCTCTCTTCGCTCCGTATAACGAATACGCTATATAACGAAATAAATCTCGGTGCCTTGAAATTCGTTATAAAGAGATTACATGGTATTTAGGCTGGGTGAATCAAAATATTGTATTTTATATATATGAACGTGAAACATAATAATTTATGAATTTATTGCTATAAACTTCTATTACTTGATTCTCTATTTTAACAACTTATTCACACTTTGTAAGAGATATTAAGTAACAAATTAATTAACAAGTAAAAATAATAACTCGAGATATGCTTTTATTATTTAACAATTAAAAATAATCTGAGATAAAAGATCAGATGTTTAAATTATCATCTTAGATAATAATCTAAGATGATAATTTAAACATGTGTGCAGTTAACACGCGATAGAAGTGAAATCTTCAAAAAAATATAAAATATTCATATAAACGATAATGTCTTCTGTCTCATTCTCTCGAACGTAAAATCCTATAAATATATATTAGTCTCTTTTAACGTCGCTTTTTTGTTTCATCTAATTTTAAATCACAACGGGACGAAAGAAGTTTTCACTTCAAACACACTAACCACAGATATATATTTTTCTTGATCGGTTGTACAATAATAAACAAAAAAAAAGAATATGAATTTTCTACCAATCCACCAAGCAATAACCTTGGTAACACCTGTATCTTATTTCAACATGGCTTAAAGGACTTGCACCCAGTAACCTTAACAAATAAAAAAAAACTTTGTCATAAAATTCGCTATCAAAATGAGTATTGATCAAGCAATAAAAAATATATTTATAAGAATACACCCTGTTACAAATAAACCCAACTCCAAATCCTAAGCTTACATAACAAAATACGTATTATCTGTTGGGAACTTCATATTGTTTTATTAATGTATCAGTTGGAACTTTCAAAAACGCGTTCTTTAAATTACCACAATTAGATGGAGGCGCTTCAGCCATATATTTTTCCATATTCGCGAGCAGTTTTTTAGATGTATCCGTACCGATATCGTATTCATTAATCGCTTTGTAGATAGCCTGCAAACAAGGAGTCCTGTGAAATCGATAAATTAAAAAAAAAACGGAAGACTTCCGAAGTAAATAATATTAGTTGATTAATCTATCTATATATATAATAAAATTATAAATCTAACGTGTCCGTTCTTTTTAGATTTGTACCCGGTCTGTCCCTCTATAGGTAGGAGCCCGGCGGTCACCTTCCGCCGGGCGGACCGTGGGGGCGGCTCTACAAGGTTGATTAGCTTGTTCGATCCCTTGCCGCCCCCACAAAACGGTCTGTCGGTACACCGTGGGGTTTTAGTCCGTGCGACTCGGACATAACCCACCCTCTCCCCCGGGAGGGTGGCGTATCCATAAGGGATTTCCCCACGTTAAAAAAAAAAAAAGTCACTGTATTTTTTTACATGTGGTTCCACGCGGACGGAGTCGCGGGCACAGCTAGTAAGAAAAAAAATGATAAATGTGTGCCGTTATGTGCTCAGAATTCAAAAATTACTGAGTAGACTTCGATAATTTTTTTCTTTACTTTTACTTCTTAGATAATAATGGTGGTGTATCCCTCCGATTCTGTACAGAACAGAGCATACTCGCACCAACACGGACCGATCGCGCCGCGGTACTTGGGTTGGGCGGTCAGCTTCGCTCAAAGCCAGGTGAAGATGTGAAGGCCCATCCAGTCAAAAGCTTTAAGAGAGTCAAAAAAAAAATGGAGGTTGATTCGGAAATCAGCTATCAAAACTTTTAAATAAGCCTTTCAGCTCCTAGTTATACATTAACTGATGTGAAAACAAACAGCAAACTACGAGTTTCTTACTGTCACCCTGTCAGGTCCAAATCTCTATTACACCTGCTATATAGTTAAAGCACTTAACTGATGCTATGTGGTCAAAGCTGTATGGCTTAAGACGACAATGGTCATGATGAAATAGGATTTATTTACCTGAAATGTGGGCTGTTTGTCGCTATGGAAAGCGCTGCGGCTGCCGTGCAGTATGAAGACTCCTCGTGAAGTCGCATCCTCACACGCGTCTCCGTACATGCACTGATCTGAACGATAATTGTATCGGCAAGACAACACGTACACCGCACGCTCATGATAGTGGAATATTATATTTATTATATCCTGGAAATAAAAAAAAAAAACATTTTTAAGTAACTTCAAAAACGAGAAGGAGGTTCTAAATTCCGTTAAATTTTTTATAAGTGTTTGTTACTTCAGAAATTGGGTCATTTATAAGCTGATTTGAAAACATAATTTTGTTTACTGGAAAAGGGGTATTTTTAAGGGACCTTAAAGATATTATAGTAAGATTAAAATGAATCCTTAGCAATGGACGCTGCATTTCGAAAAATAATAAACTCCTCAAAATCGAATAAGAAATGTATAGAGATTGAGATATTGTAGGTTGTATGATAATCTAACACTAAGATCTCTATAGACAAGAAAGTTCTGGTGACTTTTTTGACGTCGGTTTTATATCAAAGAATAATTATTCATTCTAAAAAATATTATTAACGAACACATGTACTTATTTTAATTTATATCCCGATATTAGGAAAATTATTATAAGAACTCAGTAAACACATCATGTTCATGTATAATAAAAGATGTTTTTATTGGATATTTTTTAGTTAATTTGTTCATTTATTCTTAGCTGTGGTTTATACATATATAATTTGGCAATTACTATAATGTAAATTTCAAAAATAGATTTATCTGTTATAGTTTTATAAAGACATATCTGCTATAATTATAACATATTAAAAACCAGTAACTAAGAATATTAATTTTAGATAGACAGTCTTTAGATCGAGTTTTGATTCGTATCTTGTTTTGAGTTGTAAGTAGCCAATGTCCTAGAACTATTGTATGGTTTTATTATGAAGGTTTCCTTCAGTAAGAGATCAATTTCATTGTACAATTAGAACCTACGTCGATAGATGCAGTGTCCAAATTTTTATCACTCAGTCATCATCATTTTTTTTCTCGAATTCGACAATTCCGGAACGATCCAGTTATCGCATCAGTCAAGCTCGCCTTAACAGCTTCACCGGACTACCAGTCATCATCGTTTCATGCTAAAGACAGTAGAATGTTGACAAAATACAACCACTTTTGGAAAGAAGAATTCACAATTTCAATTTTCTTTCTTTCATAGAGAAATTAGTTATAACTGCCTCTGATCCATATACGATGAATACAACATACTTTTCATATAAGGGTATTCTAAAGAAAGCTTATATATATGTGTGTTTATAAAAATAATACCTGATCTCCCCATGGAATGTTGAGTTTCCATTTTAACATAATAGGTGTCACATAATCGACCCATGCAAAATCTCTCATCCTGGTTAAATTCATCATCATAACCCCAGAATTTAAACCTATAAAAATAACATCAATAAAAATAAAACTACAAGATTTTTTTTTTTAATTTTCAACAGGAGTTATGATAAATAACATAACTTGACTATTAATTGATTAATGTGTTAATTTAGTATTATGACTAGAAACATTAGTTAAAATTTGTGTCAGTAGGAGTAAACAAAAAAATAAGACCTAACAAACTTGGCATATGCATATAGTTCATTCACCATAAACTAAAATTATAATGAATGTATATTATAAGCATTTCAGTTCATGTGGTTCATGTAACAGAGGCTTCAACCCCAAAGCCTTCACAGAGAAGGGTGTCCTCAACATGAGTTAAGATATTTTTAAATAAAAAGAAAATTACACCCATGCTGAGAAAGACTATAAATTTAGATAACATCTTTTAATATATTATATCACATACTACACATATTCATTATTCACATTCATAACTACTCAGGACCGCCACTTGTTCATTAACCCAGGTTATCGCATCAAATCTATCAACTATAGCTATTTAATAAACTTCATTAGGCGCATGAATTTGTGGAACTTACATGCTTAAAAATAAAATGAATACTTGTTAACAATTAAACTTTTATGCTGGGCTTATGACAATGTTATTATGAAACAAAGTTTAACTTTCAGTTTGAATCATTTTTAAATTCGGTTTATCTAAAAGTGACAGACATTTTTTGTAGAGCATTTAATACCCTACAAAAACATATATAAATTCTTAGAATGGGTTTATTGATTTGTATAGGAAATATTTAAAAAATCTTGTGTTATTTAAAGGGAAAATGGAAATGTCTAGTGCGTGACCTCCAAATAATAAGGAGCTCCAGTTTAGACAAGCATCTTTTTTTACTACCTTGAAGATATAGAAGTGTGGATTTTGAAAAGAAAATAGGTTGTCTGTAAAGTCGGTTTAAGGATGATAATTTTATGTGATAACGTCATAAGAAAACATTATGAAAAATTGCATACTTTTATGAAATTAATTGAATTATTCTATATATAAATATATGCGTCACAAGCCGAACGCGCCTCTCTATCGCTTGTTCCGCGCTCTCGATTGCACGCTCAGCTCAGGCGGAACGTGACAATGAGTCATGCTTTTCCGTGCGTGCAGCCAGCGTTTATCGATTTATAAGATGTTATCATATAAAAAAAATAGCCCATATTTAATAACATATTATGCACATATACCAAAAATGTTATTACTGTTGCAATAAATTGTAAATAATAATTGCCAATAATTTTATTCTAGGAATTAGCTTACCATACTTTCCATAAAATGGGTGTTTTGCAAAACGTGGATACCAAGAAACATTCGGATTGTCATCCTCTAATGTCAAGCCTGATATTTGGGAGCTGTTGAACTGTGAAAAATGGTCCCATAGTTCATCAATAGGCCCCAGAAATAATGTATCTGTATCAGTGTATATCATAGCATCAATGTGCGGTATCAATTTCTGAAATAAAAATATAGAATTAGTGTCATTAATATAAGAATAAAAAGCTTAACAATCACACAATCTTGTAGGCGGTAGAGCCATGCTGAAGCTAGTATTACTGGTTTCAGCATGAATGGGTCGGCTCAACCGGGGTAGTACCACCCTCTCACAGAAAACCGACGTGAAGTAACAGTGCTTACATTGTTGCATTACGTTCGGTCAGTGTGAGCCTGTCCCTCCTCCATTCCCTTACTCCTCCTCTCCCCCAAGACAGGTTGGCAACGCACTTGCGACTCCCCTGGTTTTGCAAGTGTCAAATGGACGGTGGCGATCACTTAACATCAGGTGACCCACCAGTTCGTTCACCTCCTATGATATAAAAAAAAAACACATTCTAACTAAATGACAATTGTAATGTCAATTATCTAGGAACGTTTAAATGAAAAATAATAAATAACTTTCTTCAATTTAGTCCCTGAACTGCCACTTGTGGGCGTGGTCATTCAACATTATCAGTGGTTTAGAGAACTTCCAAGTCATCAACAATATCTGGCAAGAATGTTTATGTTAGCAATACATTTTATTCACAGGGGTAAACAAAAATGTAAAGCAAATATATACTTCTCAACATTTATTAGTCTTTTGTAATACTTAAAAAGTCATTGTTCTTTGAAATTGTAATATTTTTTTATTAAATTAAGATATTTTTTACATAAAGAGCCAAATATCTAAGTAGAAACTAAAAAAATTTAACTGAAATCTATCCAGTAGTTTTTGAGTGATGAGAGCAGAACTTAATAATCTTATTTATATTGTTTTTTCCAAATGTACAAATAATGTGTTTCTTTTTATACTTTTATAAGAAATCCTCCTTATTGAAGATAATTAATACCATTATTGAGTAGTTAATTGCTATGTATTACAGAATTAAAAAACTTCTCAGATACCAAGACTTTAATTTAAACTCTTTAATTTTAAGCATTTAATTAAGTTATTTGCTCTAATATATTATAATACATAGTAATACTATAATTAAGATTGCACTTCTATTGAGTCTATAATCGATATAGGCATGTATTGGTCTGTCTATGTGTAAATCTTGAGATGCTTCAAATAAAATAAACATTTGTCGCCAATAAAATAATTAAAATATGTATTATAACTCAAAGAAAGAAAGAAAAGGTTAATGTTATCATTGCTATTATAAAGTGAACATTTTTTAGGGCCTGCATTAGAAATTCGCTTCCTGAAATAAGGGTTCAGAGGGGGGGGGGGGATGACTACTACCCTAAACCACTCCCCCACCACCGAAATAGTTAAATAGTTATAGTTACTGAGATATTCATGATCAAAGTTTTGAAATTATGTCGCCTCTGAACAATCATTGGTAATTTTTCATATTAACAACGTAGTGATTTTTAAGTTTAAATTCAACAGTTTGTAGAATACTATGTCTATATATAAGTAGAGCAAAAAATTATTGCTGGAAAAATATAAATTTTGTGGGAAAAAAATAAATTTTAAGTATTTAACTCTAGTAAGAGTACTAAAAATAATAGTAATTTTGCATAAAAAAAAGGTTGAGTTTTCAACTAAAAAAATTATAACTTCTATGGAACTATGTATATCTAGGCATTGAGGAATAAATTATTGATGAAACAGCATAAATCTTGAGAACATAAAAAAAATATTTACAATAAACTTTTGTCCTCATTTTTCACTCAAATATTTCACATTTAAGCTCATAGTGGTTAAAAAATATTAAATATAAAACAATAGGGGATTTGATATGTGTTCACAATACTAGCCTACATAGAGAACTATGGCAGAATAAAAAACAACCAAATTCGTGATGCGAATTTCTAATATAAGCCATTTTTTTTGTATATATAAATAGTTTCTTTGACAATTTAGATAGTTTAGGTAATATATTACTTTCCACATTTAACTAGATACAATATAACCCTAAAACTGTTTCCGATAAGGGATGCTCTTTCGCCCAGTTACTAAATCCAATAATATACATGAACTTCAAATAAGTTTAAATTTAATATAGTTTACTCACAGGTATAAACAATCTCTGGGCTGCACATTTACTAAATAAGTTAATCCATTCATCTTTATGAGCCTCTGGAAAATGAATGTGGTGAAGTTCAAACTCCAATTGATTGTTAGTTAGTTTCCTCCATTTGCTCAGTGTCTCATTAAATTTTGCATGCAGACTATCGTCAGTAAATATAACAAACTTTACCAGAGTTCTGGTAAATATTAATACAGACTTAACAACGTTAAGAGATTCGTTGAATCTTGTATCACATACTACAAAGGATAATATAATCCTATTTGTTCCGCTTGTATGTTTTCTATCAACAACACTATAACAATAAATTACAATTATATTAAAAACGACACACAAAAGTTATCAATTATTTTCAATTGAAAAAGTAATTTACAAACTTTTTTCCATTTGTGTAAACATGAGTATGTCGGTAACTATTGTGAATATTTTTGGCATACATGAAAATAATGAAAAGACAGCTTAATAATAAGATTATTAATATTTTAAAAGACAATCTTCTCATCTCTAAAATAAATTAAATTTCGTACATCGAGGCACCCCAACTGACAACTACTCATATGTCAAAACAATGTTGAACTTGAAACCATAGACTCCACAGATAATGTTTTTTTTTTCTTAATTATGGCAAGGCGTAAACACAGATAACGTTATATATACGGTTTAGTTCAGACTAGCATAGTCTTTGATTGAGACTGAATTCTATAGCTGCCAGTAAATCCAAGTTATTTTATACCACTACGTTCCCAAAATGATACGAAATCAAGTCTTATTATACGACCAAAAAATCTTATCATTAACCTTTACCAAACTTTCAATCTCTTTTAGTAAAATCAGTTAACTTAGGAAACGTGTTTATTCTTGTATCAAGAAATTTTAAAGAATCGAGTATATCTACATATCAATATCTTACCTATAATTTAGTTAACGACACATGGTATACAAGTGCCTTAAAACAGAATATCATAAAATAGTATGTATAGAAAGTACTAAAGTATTCTACTGTGATATCAAGTATTTTACAAATGAATAAATAAGATGTATCATCACTGAAAACCTCTTTTTCGATTCCAATACCATTCCAAATAGCGCCAGTATAAGCAAAGAGTATGGTTAGTAAAATATAATTTTGTAAATGTAACCTAAAATAACTGCTGTGAGAAAATATGGAGAATGATAGAATTTTGGTGACCTCTAAGTAGTACGTTTAATGATTTTTGAGTGTTTACTTTTATAAAACTTGTTGAAATAATCAAACAATGAACCCTGTTGCTTATGTAGCGCTACCCTAATTTAACGCAATTTGACGGACAAATTTTCATACAGAGGTGGTTTTCCTTACCTCTACATGGTTTTCCTTACCTCTACAGTATTTACCATCATTTTCTATATTAGTGTCTTATCTATGGTATTATACTCGATAGTCGATAGCCCGCACATCAAAAGGGTTGACAGATCACCACACTTTCTGGGTTTTCAATGTTTACATCAGTATATCTGCCTAATCTGCGTGAAATAATCACTTATTCAGTGTACCAAATGTATAACAACTATAATAATAATACTCAACCCATTGTCCTACCGTAAGATAAAAGCCTTTTCTTAAAGGCAGTAACAAATTTATACTATTTTTGTGTATGTGAGAGATTAACAGCTCTTTTTGATTCAGTGGTTGGTGCTCATATTATATACATTCTCTCTTTAGATAGTGTTCGATACAGTTAATATGTCTCCGAACAAATCAGACGAAATAAAAGAAAAAATATTGAACATTGCAAAAAAAAATCCCAAAGGAATATCAGCTAAAGACATAAATTCAGCTATTCCTGGAGTACCTCCCGCTGAATTGGTTGCAGTGATCAATGAGCTACTAAAACAAGAGTGTTTTGATCTATTCAATCAAGGTGGTTCGTTAATATACAGGTAAATTAAAAGAAAACAGTAAATATGATGTGATATTGTATACTTTTGATGAGACATTTTTGTTACAAGCTGTCAACACTAATGTATATTATATAGAGATAAAGTTTGTGAGTTTGTAGGGTGTAATATCTGGATCTAGTAAACCGATTTTGAAAATTCTTTTACCAATAGAAAGCCACATTATTTGTGAGTGTAATAGGCTATATATTAACCTGAAAATACTTGTGGTAGTCACATTGGCAAAGTATGTTGGAGAAACAACAGTTGAACGAAAATGTTTCTTATGAACGCCGCCTTATCAATGAGAGATATATGATTGAATTGTAGAGCTTGATACTGCCTACAAAAAAGTCAGTGACAGCAAATACCTAACTTTTATATTTAATTCTCAAAAAGTAGTTTTTATATTAAGAAAATATTTTTTTATCATTAAGTGATGATTATTGGTCATCAACAACAATCGTGGAGCCCTTGAGTACGCTGCTCGCGCGATACAGTGACACAAAATCTTACATCACTGCAACAACATTACACATATCACCTCCACACACGTGCACGCATACACGCTTACACATGCAGGTGGAAGGGTTTTATTTTTTCCTTTATCAGACTGAAATAGTTTAGAATATTATCTGATACGAAATATATATAGGAGTTGTTGAGGTATGTAAGCTTGGTACACATATATGTTTCAACAACTCATATATGTATGAATAGTCATTTTACCATAGGTTAGCTCACATAGGTCGCGAATTGCATGTATCAGGCAACAGCCAAAGCCGAGGTGTGCCGTGCACCCTTGAGCCAGTTGTCAAAATAAAATCGGCTGAGTGCCTTAAGCGCTCGCCTTAGTAGTCCGGTGGAGCTGTTAAGACCTTGCTTGGTCAATAGCGTAGTCAGTTCGAAAAAAAAAAAAAAACATGAAGAATATCAATATGTAATGATACATTAACTGAGCCACACACACACGGCTAGTGAAAGCAATAAGTAGTAAAAAAAATTTGATCCTGTGAAATTACACTTTTATGTTTCATAGATTAAAAACACAAACTAGTAAACAAGCTGTAAAAGGAGCTGATAATGAAGAAAAGGTTGTGTATAATTTAATAGAAGAAGCTGGGAACAAGGGTATCTGGATTAGAGATATCAGAATTCGCTCAAATCTTGCCAATACACAGTTGACAAAAGTGTTAAAAAGTCTAGAAAGCAAGAAGGTTATAAAAGCTGTGAAATGTGTTAATGTAAGTGCACAATCTATACTAATATTATAAAGCTGGAGGGTTTGTTTGTTTGATTGAATGTGCTAATCTCAGGAACTACTGGTCACATATCACATTCATATTCGTCATATTATTCACTCTAATACCAATAGAAGAGGATCACCAATGAAGAATGTTTAAAAAACGGGGTGTTTTGCCTTCCTTCCTTTTGAGAACTTACGCTGCATGTTTGTGCTAGCCCACGGTAACTATTCCATGTGAATGCTAGTTAAACTATATAAACAAAACTTATTTGAAATGTGCAGTACACTGCACCTTAATACTAACTTATAATAATCCCAGAGCGCTAAACCTGTGGAAGGACCTGTGCTTGCACTACTATTTTCCAGTACAAAGGCTGTTGTTGGAGTGACACATACTGTCATATAAGGCAATCCAACTTAGTTTTCAGCAGTAAAGATTATTTCTTAATTATAAATACTATTTATGGGATTGAATCTCCTTATCGAGGCTTATGGTAGGAGTAGACTGGTAGAAATCATCATGTAAGGAAAAGAGTTTGATGATGTAACTTTCTCTCTGTCTTCTTATGTTATATACAGCAGTTTGTGACGTGTGTGCAAATGTTGAAATTCCACTAGAGCTAAACATTGTGCTCTGTTGGTTATACAATCTCACTTTTGAAAATTTGTTAAAACTATTTTTATTTAGCTTTTTTTTGTATGTCACTATTTTATATATCTCTACTATCTGATCGTCTGCCTGTCTGTTCACAATAAACACAATAAATAATAGTTAAAAAAAAACTAAAAAAACACACTTTCTTAAAAAATCCAACTAAAAACAGAAAATAAAAAATAATAAATTTGGATTAAGAATAGTATAAATTTAGTTGGATTTTTTATGAAAGTGTGTTTTTTAAAACTATTATTTATTTTCCATTTTTTAGTTAAATTTTTTTTACTTTTTTTTTCGGATTATTGTATTGTCATCAACCTTTAACAGGTGTGCAAAGTTTGAATTAAATCTGATCGTTCAAAGTAGGACAAAATCGAGCTCAAAGGGGTCGGTTACAGACATACATACATACAGGTGAAGCTAATGAAAGTGTGATAAAAATTACTGAAGGGATTTTCAAGTGGTTTGCTAGAGTAGATGAAATGATTCATGAGGACAGTTTGGGTATATCATTTGTCAAGGTCTTTTTATTGTCAGAGCGGGATAAATTTTGCTGGTCTGCTAAACACTAAACATTTTTTGATTTCATTCCTTTACATTATAGAACTTTATTGTTGAAAAGTGTCCCCAGATCCTAAATGTCTTTTTAATTCTTGTTTTTGTTTGTTTTCCAGGCATCTAAG
The DNA here is from genome assembly GCA_015888305.1 of Antheraea pernyi. NCBI lineage: Eukaryota > Metazoa > Arthropoda > Insecta > Lepidoptera > Saturniidae > Antheraea > Antheraea pernyi. Next base: position 773,038 of record MU158763.1, on the reverse strand, counting down.
AAAAAGGTGTACATGCTTTATAATTTGGAACCAGATAGATCGATAACAGGTGGTGCTTGGTACCAAGATCAAGACTTTGAATCTGAGTTTGTAGATGTACTCAATGTACAGTGCTTACGTTTTTTAAATCAGAGAGCCGACAACATTAAAAACAATCCACGAGGTCCCATAATCGGTAGAACACAATCATATGCAACAGCTGCTGAAGTACTAAAATACATAACAGATTTAGGAATCAGTAAGGTAATTCTAATTAATATTTTAATTTCAACTTTTTAAGTTAGTCATGGAAGAGTCACAAATTAGTTTTCTATAAGCTACACTTTGACAAGTATATTTATAAGTATACTAAAACTCCAAAAGATTAAATATGTAATATTCTGTTGATCATTTAAAGCTATGCCATTGTGACATAAAGATGAAATGACATAAATGCAGTGATTATTATGTAATTATATATCTAATTATTTAAGGCATGATATCTGTTGTTTTTGTCCTTGGGTATTTCAGTGGCCTAATTTGGAAGAACAAAGTTATACAATTAATATTTAATACTACCTATAAAGTGACTCTTCCATCACTAATTCGTATCTATGAGAGCCCTTATTTAAAAAGTTGAAGTTAATACATAAAGAAAATACTGTCAAAACCGTTTATGGCAAAATCGATTATTAACCGACTTCGAAAAAGTAGGAGGTTACTACGTTCGGTTGTGTGTATTTTTTTCAATGTATGTTAATCCATATCTCCATCAATTATGAACCGATTTTAATGATTCTTTTTTTATTGGAATCGGTTATTTTCAGAGGTGGTCCCATATAAATATATTGAAGGAAATATTCAAACCCTAAGGGGGTGAAAAATCGTTTATTTCATTTTCACCCACTTCGTCTTTACGTATTTTCATGAAATTGGAACCGATTTATTATACCCATTAGAAACCAAATACATTTTTGCACATATTAAAAATGAAAAAAAAAATCCCAAAAACAATAAACCACCTTCGATGTGAAATCCGAATAAGGCACTAAAAAGCGAAAAATAACTGAATTATTAAATTAACCAACCAAGCGCAAATATCAATATTTTTTTTTTGTTAAGTTAATAATTCAGAAGAAGATGATTATTACAACATACTGGTTATATTGATCCAGAACAAAGGTCCTGGCTGACAACATCACCAGTTGTTATGACTATCTGTTTTTACCCTTATATAAGAGTTGTCCCTTCGATGTCGTTATAACAGAATTTGAATGTATTAGTAATTCTATATAACACAACAAGAAATGGTGATATATATGTAAGACAGAAAAACTAGATATTTAAGTAACTGAATAGGATATTTTTCAGTAGTTAATATTTGTATAGTAGTTAATGAAACTTAAATTATTCATTTAATTTATAATTGTTCAATGAATTAAAACAATTTTAAAACTAATCAACATTTTTAATGTCTCTAATATATATTTCGCATCAAATTTTTTGAACTCTGAATATTGATATAAAGAACACAAATTTAGGTACAAATACATATTGTATTATATGTACAACATTGAGTCAAGGATATATTGTTACATAGTATAAAACAAAGTCCCCTACCGTGTCTGTCTGTTCGCGATAAGCTCATAAACTACTGAACGGATCTTTATGAGGTTTTCACCAGTGGAAAAAGTGATGCACGAGGATCGTTTTGGTATATAATTTGTCCAGGATTTTCTTATACTCAGGGCGGGACAACGTCGGCCGGGCCCGCTAGCAAATGATAATTTTAGATTCCTATAGTAATATTTCACTCTGTTATGTATTAAATTCTTGACGATATTATGCACAAATCCAAACTTACAGATATATTCAGAGCGGCCAAAAAAAATTGACAAAAACCTTACATGTCTTAATAAAACTACTTCTATAATTTCTTAAAATTTAATGACATTCAAATTTAAAACCAAAATGAAAGCTGCAAATTGTAATAAATAATGAGTGAACTTACTTAATTTACTTCACAGGTTCAGCTGGATGTTGAGGATGTTATTACTATACTAAATACATTAGTGTATGATGGTAAAGCTGAGAGCAGTGTGTACCCCGATGGTAGTAAAGTTTATAGAGCTGTTGAATCATTAATACCAGCCCCTGGTCTTGTACAATTACCGTGTGGTGTATGCCCTCTAATACATAAATGTAGTTCCACTGGACTTATCACACCTCAAGTGTGCACTTACATGACAGAGTGGTTAGAAATATAGAATTTAAAAATATATATGTAGTTTTAAGAATAAGTTTGTGAGAAATATAAGATAAAAATATAAAGCTCTTTCCTTTGGTTACTGTTATTTCTGTTTATACTATTATATTAAGTACTTATGCTATATTCGGTAAGAATACATATATAGTGAAATCTGTATTTTTGTTGTCTGATGATATACATAAATTTTTGCTTAGAAAATGCTGCAGTATATTTAGGCTTAATACAAAAAATTCACAAGTAAAAATGTTACCACTTTAAAACGAATAGTAGAATGCTCTTCAACACTCTCCACAAATGCTAGGACTGAGTAATACAGCTTTTGATGTCTAGGTCCGTTCCCTCGGCGTGGAGCCCTTGAGTACGCTGCTCGCGCGATACAGTGACACAAAATCTTACATCACTGCGACAACATTACACATATCACCTCCACACACGTGCACGCATACACGCTTAGACACGCTTTTGTTGTGTATCAAATCTATTTGATATAGAAATATTTGGATATTTGGTAACAGTTGAAACTATATATTTCACAAAACAATGTATCGAACAACATGTATTAGTTTACTTGAATCTTGATTTTGGAGACGATACAGTGATATTGTAGTTATCGATATTATCAATAGAAGACAATTTCGACATCAGCAAACATTTTTTACCATAATTCTTAACATAGTTTTACAACATTTAGAGGTGGTAACATTTTATTTTGCATCTAATTTATGGTTATACTGCTAGACAATTACAGGAGTTAATTGCACTGCACTGTAATATGTAAGAGTACATGCAATTAGTACACTGATTAATTTACACAATTATATTAGGGTTTTTGAGAACTATAAAACAAAGTCGGAAAAATAATGTGTCATAGAAGTATTTAACAACCAGTTGTACAACACTTGGCCAAGGGCGAACATGTGCTAAATTCAATAAACTAGTGCATAATAATTACCTAATTGCTTTCAACTTAAGGTCAAAGGTTAATACTTTTTCTTGATTCCAAAACTTTAATTTAATCCTATGAAAACTGAGAAGTATTTTCATATATGTTTTAAATAATAAAGATTAAAATCATGTGTTTCATATTAATCGTATTATTCACTCACTTGAATAGATTCGGTAACTAAGATAACAGAGGGAGGTATTGTTTCTGTCCCATTTTCGGGATAAATAATATAATTATCGGTCAATATTTGATTTAGCTATACTGTAGGAGTGAGCTCCTAAAATGAGTACCATGAGCATGGGCCAGATTTTAACTAATTAACAATTATTCTTTGCAAATAAATATAGTAAAATCAGAGGACTAGTTTATTTAACCTCAGAAACCAGACATTCAATACTGGTGACACAGAAATTTAATATTTTGAAGCTCTATTTTCAGATAATATATCATAAGTTAAATTATTATGTACAATTCAATGGAATTTATACTATCTTTATAGTTAAAAGAATAAAAGAAAGATAATGTGATAAATACTTTTATGCAAATTGAATATGTTCACTGCAACATTAATTGTTTCACTTTATACAATATTTAAATGTATTTTCTTAACACTATAGCAATCATATCAACAGTGCAAAGGCTGATTGACTAATGTACCCACCGTTGATATGAATTACTCTAAAAGTTTTGTTACTTTATGATTCAACTAACTCTATGCAACATCAAAACTTAATAATAAAACCATGATTCAACACAAGCCCTATTTACAATATATAATTTGCTACTGTTCAAAACAAACTCCTAAAATTATTCTCTATGTTATGTAGAGCTGTTGAAAGAACAGCCGGTTTATGTTTCTGATTTTGAACCTTTTCTTCAATCACATTAGTTTGTATTTTCTGATTACAGTTAGGAAACAAAAAACTAACAGCATCCATTTGTATATAATTAAGAGATTGCAACACAATACCCCTATTTGGGTATGGAGTTGTAGGTGAAATGTCCATTTCATATGATAGGTTCTGAGGTGGTTGGATTATTGAACCACTGGAAGGTGGTGTATCTTGAGGTTTGTTAGTGACTGGTGTTTTGCTTGGAGTTTTTTCACCAGCTAGAAATAAACATTATTAAAATTAATATATCACTAACAACTAAAAATATACTAATAGGAATAACTTTATAATAAAATATTTCTAATAACAACTATTTTATTCAATACACAGATTTTTAAATCCTATACCTGCAATGCAATTGTGTAGTTTGTTTCATATTGAACCAATTTAAATCAATTGTTATGCATATTATGATAAAACTGTGGAAATTATTGGGATTTCTTAATACTGATTGCAAAAATAATGATTTTAATTAGGAAAATATTTGTTAAGTGAAAAGATATTATTTAAATTATATCATTTGTATACACTAATAATATACTATATATAAACTTCATAGATATATACTTATAGAATGGACAAGCCTTTCCATTTCCCGCAATTGTGTCTCTTGTTTTTTAACTGTGAAGTAAAGGTCAGTTATTGTGTCGGTAAAGTGTTTCATTTCTTCTTCTCTCTTAGTTTCTTTTGCCGCTTCCTTTTTACTCTGTCTACAAAATAAAATTAAAAATTAAAACTCACTTGAAGCTAATAAAAGATATGTGTTTTTGATGTAATATTTTACAATAAACAAGCATAATATCTTAATATCAAAAGAATATTGATAATGCAAAGTAACTATTCAATTCCAAATCAATACTGACATCAGTATAGGGCATACATTCATTTAGAATTTGAGTTACATAAATAAGACTTGAAAATAATCAAACTATCTTAATCAAATCAATAAGAATGATATTTAAAAGGAATATAACCTAGGTCACAACACTACACCACCACTCCCCCTGTGAGGGGTCTACCATCTATAACCTCTCAAACCACAGTCAGTCAGCCCTCTTGAAGGGCTTACACCTATCGGGAGAGTAGATACAGTGCTAGCCGGCAGTCCCTGCTCCCCCACCTAAAAGGGTATATGAAGGTACCATGGGGTTTAAAAAAAGGTCACAGCAATAACTTTTTGAAATGGAGATTTGGAAATTGATTTATTTGTAAAGATTTCAACATATGACTTTCATTTATTCTTCTAAGGATTTATAGATACACATACCTGTTATATTCAACTACTAAGAGGCCAGCACCAATAATAAAAATAACTGATTCACCAAGTAGATTAGCCCCAAGTTCTATAGCCATTTCTTGGCTTAAAACTGGAATGTTCACAGGCTTGCCCAAATTTAAAATCCACATCTTAGCCTTGACTTCACACCAGTTGTAAACTATAAAAGAATAGAATGAAATAATTCAAATATACCACTATTAACCGATTATGACTACTAAATAAATAATAATATTACTTACACTGAGCAGGAGGCATACAAACATACGTCCTAAAAAATGGGTTATTCTTAGCTCTTTCTTTACAAGCATTTGCTATCGGTTTACTTATTTGTTTGATTAATAAAACAGATAATTTTGCAATGGGAAACGCTCCGGCAACCATTTTTAACAGGTATTAGAAATATAATTTAATATAAACGTTCAGGGCAAAAATTCTAATCAAAATCACACAACCATCATATTGACATATCCAATGTTGCTAGTATAAATATGCGCCTTTTCTAATGTATAAGTTGCGTTAGGAATATCCTAAAAAACAATGATATCATCTCTTTAGATATTATTTTCCGGACGCGGACGTCGCGTCATTTCGATAGGTCAAGCAGAAAGTACAGGTAAAGGTACTCCGTACTACGCAGTATTGCCTTACGCTTTGCATGAGTGATCGTATTATACTTATGGCGACTTTGGGTTCGCGAACTAATAAAAGTCGTATTCCATATCCGTAATATTTTTTAATCTTCATCCTGCAAAAAAAAAAAACGTGAAAATGACAGGTAGGTAGTATACTTGAATTAGTTCTCATCTGTTATTACTGGGCTAAATATGCTTTATAAATGAAAGTACTAGGATACCTAATACAATCAGCCTGCGAAATATTCATAGGCGTAGCCAGTAACGATCTTTCGGAGTGCTCCTGAGACGAACAAATAAACAATACATATATTAAAACGCGGCAAGTGCCTGGTGAACATTATATATTATTTTTGTGATGTTATCTTCTGTCCTAACCAACATAAATTATCACCGAAACACTAAGTCCTAAAATTGCCTATGTTAGTCGAAACGGGAGGACGCCAAAGAGGCTTTACAGTCATACTACCAACCCAACCGTCCTACCTACCGCCTCTGTGGCAGCCACGTTAATCTGGGGTGTTGTAAATATCTGACATGGATCAAATAGAGCTCCCATTAATTTCACATAGTACAGATTGCAGACTTCCTTCCAGCGCTACTTTTAGCGTACTAAAAGTGAATACGTACGAAGTGATCGCTCTCGTTGCTGGATTTTACTAAAGACATCGTACGTTACCTACGGGCCAACCTGTGAAAAACATCTTCATTTAACGTATACCTAGAGCAATGGTATTAGAAGGCGTTAATTCTTTAGTGTGCATATGTGTCACATGGGCCATGCACCACATGATCCTTATATAAAACTTTCAGCTAGCTAGCTAAAACTCTAAGGTCCTGACATTTGTCCTGATCCTGACAGTCACATCTGAATTATTTTACAAGCTATATCAGTTATATATGTGAATCTAAGTTGGTAGATTGGATGCTACCTATAATTGAGTTCATATGCAGGTCTACCTGTAGTTTCAAATGTCGAATCTGAGCAACGCGTGTTATTCTCAGCTGTGCCTAGAACAGCAGAACCTTGGTGTGACTATCATCTGCGTAACATACGACGTTGAACATAATGTCGACAAGGATTGGGTTGTTATTGGATGGGTATGTTAATGGAGTGCTTCACTAAGGTTCACCCAGTCCTACATTATTTAACGCGTTGATGATATCGAGAAACACCATCAATATATCACTATGGGCAATGGTTCCCTCCACAACTCTTCACTTAACTAACTCTTAACTCGTCACTAACGCCATCGAGTCTGTATAAATCTATCAGATTGCAAACATTTTACCGGTTGTACAACATTTACTTATAGCTGCCATTATTTGATTTTAAACTACCGCATAGTGTAAATAATATGTAATTCGTTGCCTATGAAATTGCTCATTTTTAGTACTGTCGAGCATTAGGATTGCTATCTTTACTTAGAATTTCAAATATAAATTAATCTTCTATTATATAAGTGCAACGTACCTATCCTAAAGACTACGCCCTTGCATGTTTTTTACTTACTAGGAATATAATTAAAAATGTTTATTGTGCTAAATCATTTATTTAAAAACATAAATAATAATAAAGAAAATATGGAACGTTTATTTTTTTAAATTTAATTAAATATTATTATCAAATACTTCAGTGCAATTTGTTTCATTGCTTCACATCAAAAGTATTTCAAAAAATGTTTGTAAATTGAACGATATTCGTTTCCGCCAATGATTTTTTATATGTCTCAAACGTTTCAGTGTTCATCCTCATTACTCTTATATGATACACATATTATAAAACGAAACCCCTGCCACGTTTGTCTGTTCGCGATAAACTCAAAAACTAGTGAACGGACATTCATGCGGTTTTTACCTGTAGATAAAGTGATTCATGAGGAAGGTTTAGGTATATAATTTGTCAAGTTTTATTTTTATTCTCGGGGCACAATGTCCGCTATTATGATATAAAATTACGATGTAACCGAAATGACAAACATGCTTATAAACCTAGATGTAGACTGGATAATTTAACTATAGAAGCTTGGCGACAGTTTGTAAACTTTACGGTGGCAGCTACCAAGATGGGTTTAGAAAAATTCCTAGCACCACGCAAAAGTATATTATAGTATAGTACATAACCAATATTTGAAATAAAATGCGTTAAACCACAATAGCAGGTTCTGAACGAGTATACAGTACTTAAAATACGGACTCAGTACTCACTCACGCTCACGGAATTATTTTGTTAAGCTCTTTAGACGTGTCGTTTGGATGATCGTACGTTCTTAAGGTTCATATCATCATGCACAGTAAAATTTTGACATAATTAGGCATTTATATTAAAGTTATCTTGACAATTAACTACATTGATATATTAAACCCCAAGATGCACAGTCAACGTCTCGAAAGCCGTCTGCATAAAATGAGTGCACAATTGAGACTTCTAAGCTCATTTCAAATAGTCTCTCGTCACTCGCGTCTTTGGGCTTTTTGTACACTACTTTGTAAAAACAACTTTAAGTAATTCGCAAAAGGTTGAATTGGCAAAAACATAAGTTTATAGTATAACTATAACTACGTGGGTATATGGGTAGTCCGGCGAAGACCTTGGTAGGTCAATAGCGTAGTCAGTTCGAAAAAAAAACTTAGTTATATAGGTGAGTTTTTGGAGACGATTTTGAGCGTTACTTTTATTTGAGATCATGTGCATCTTGGGTTTTTATATATCATTGGTTAATAACATATTATTCGTACATATTTATTGCTAATAACACTCGCATTTTGCAATATGTTTATTTATATATAACGGAGTTTCTAAAATCTATGAGTCGTTGCATTTTAAAATGAGCAAATCCAATTTTAACAGTTCATATAACATGTTTTTTTTATTACAATTTTTATACACCGATAACGAAGTTCAGATTTTGCCGTTCATAAGGATTTTAGTTTTTCATTATGACCTTCATATTTTACATGTACAAAATTTGAAAATCTTGAAAATTAACGTATTGAATTTAGTTTAAACTGTAACGACACATTTATTGGTCCGTCGATTCATATATTGGTTTTGAATTGAATTTAAACGAACAGGCAGGTCACCTGATTTTAAGTGATCACCGCCGTCCATAGACTAGTGTTTATGGAACGTCTGCTAGTGCAACACCACGGGAGTGAAAAGTGCGTTGCTAGCCTATGGTAGGGTGGCGGGGGAGTGGAAGAGAAGGTAAGAGAGGGAAGGTGACCTTCGGCGCTCTCACTGACCAAACAAAACGCAAAAATGCAAGCACTGTTAGTCAAGTCAGATTTCTGTGAGTGCGTACTTCCCGGGCGAGCCTGATCCATTCATGCCGAAACCAGTAATAGATTCAGCGTGGCTCTACCACCTACATATTATTTCGCAAAGAAATTAATCTAATATTTATATTCCCAACTTATACAAATATGAATACTTATCTTTACCAATATTATGAATGCGAATGTAAGTTTGTTTGTTTGTTACGCTTTCACGCCTTAACTACGTACTTATTTATCCTAAAATGTTGTATACACATTGGTACACACAGGGACACAGAAACAGATATACAATAATTTCCTGATATATATATATAATTAATAAGTTCCTGAGGCATAGTTCATCTATACATATAATAAAAATGGAGTGTCTGTATGTAATATCAAAATAAACATATTTTATCGATTGGGTATCTGTATAAATGTAATATCAAAATATATTTTTTTGACTGATTGGGTATGAAAGTAACACGCTTCTGATAACAAAAATGCAATTTTAAAAATTTTTGTTGGTCTGTCTGTCTGTTTGTTCGGGTTATCTTCGAAACGGCTAAACCGCTTTTGACGGGAATTTCACTGGCAAATAGAAAAAATTAAAGCGCGTTACTTAGGCTACTTTAAATTAGGCTATCTGTTAACCGTGGCTTCGCCTGCAGTGCTATCTACGAAACGGTTCGACCGTTTTTACGAGACTTTCACCGGCAGATAGCGGACATTATAAAAAGTAATTGAAGTAATTTTAGTTTATAGTAGCTGTTAACCGTGACGTCGCCCGCAATGATATCTCCAAAACGGTTTGATCGATCTTCACATAACTTTCACTGACAGATAACTGTCTTATAAAAAGTAATTTAAGCAATTTTAGTTTATACCTAGCTGTTAACCGTGGCTTCGCCCGCAGTGCTATCTTCAAAACGATTCGATCGATCTTCACATAACTTTCACTGGCAGATAGCTGATCTTATAAAAAGTAATTTGAGTACTTTTAGTTTATACTAGCTGTTAACCGTGGTTTCGCCCACAATGCTATCTCCAAAACAGTTAGACCAGTTTTCACGAGACTTTCACTGGCAGATAGCTGACTTTACATAAAGTAATTCCTAATAAGATCTTAGATTATAAAGGTATTACGTAAAGAGTTCCATAATACAATTTGTTGCGGAACAGAGAAGCCTTGTATCCGTGGTAGCCTTGGAGTCCGTGACATCACAGACAAGCTGCAGGAGAGTCGACTTCGCTGGTAGAACTGACTACGCTATTGACCTAGCAAGGTCTTTACAGCTTCACCAGACTACTAAGGTTAGCGTTTAAGGCACTCAAGGTTCGATTTTATTTTAGGTAACACGCTCAAGGGTGCACGGCACACCTTGGCTTGGGCTGATACCCGAAAAGTCCCGTCGGGCCTAGCTAAACTATTCTAAGCTATTCATACATATATTCATTTGTGAATCATACAATCGAAATTGCATGAATCACAAATGCATATAATACGTGTATATCGAAATGAAACGAACTAAACTATTCGATTCAGTTCGATAAGGGAAAAATACAAAACCCTTCCAGCATGTGTATGTATGTGCACGTGTGTAAGAGGTGATCATGTGTGAGTACAAGTGATGTAGGTGAGTCACTCTATCGCGTTGGTATTGAATGACTTTTTTTTTCTCGAACTGACTACGCTATTGACCTGGTGAGGTCTTAACAGCCTCAACGGACTACGTATTGAATCCCTTTTTTTTTTCTCGAACTGACTACGCTATTGACCCAGCAAGGTCTTATCAATCAATCACTTTCTTCTCGCGCGCCCCGTGAGGGGCGTGCGGGGAAACCGCTTCAGGACGAATCCTCTTGTCGGTGACATCAATCGCCTCCCATCTTACTGGGAGTGTCAGGTTATTTGTTAATCGCCCCCCTCTGGATCGGGTGGGCGATGTGGTTTTCGGAGGCGCGGCTAACTCGCAACCCGCTCTGGTGAGCGGCCGGGTAGTCGCGCCTGTGATGTGTGGTGATTTTGGGCGGGCCGCCCTCGCGGCCGGGCTGCTGGGTAGGTACCTAGAGAAGGATTCTCTCTAGGTACTCTACGCATGCCTTCTCGGCTTGTGTTCCAGGCTGCTCTCCTTTCCTTGCGGCGGCTACTTTAACATACGAGATGATCATATTTATCGTCTCGGGCGTCAGGTCTGTGTCCGGAGTTTGCGGAGGTTTCTTGCGCCGCGGCTGCTTGGCCGCTGCTCTTCGGAGAGGCGCGTCGTTTGCGGGAGCCATCAGGCTGCCCGCCGCCGACTCCTCGACCATCACTGGGGCCGGGTTCGAGTCCGCCGTGCGCCC
>MU158763.1:719153-740805 GCA_015888305.1 Antheraea pernyi | reverse complement strand
TTCCCTACAAGTTACGGACAACCTCGAGCTACTTGGGATCCAGCTAACATCAGTACTCTTCGGACGTTCAATTGAACAAAAACCAAGAACAGCTGCAAGGAAACTTGGGATCCTCTTTAAGGTTAAGCTATATTTCACACCGGAACAGCTTCTCCGCTTGCATCAAGCTCAAGTACGCTCATGTGTGGAATACTGTTGTCACCTATGGGATGGATCAGCCAAATATCAGCTGGCCACTCTTGACTTCATTGCACGTCGTGCTCGTCGGCTTGTCGTTGATGAAGCGCCGTGAGAGACAAGAATATTCAATTTAGAGCATCGACGGCAAGTGGCTTAATTGTCTCTCAGTGTTTTATAAGTTACACTTTGGAGAGTGTACACAGGAATTACATGATTTAATTCCACCGTCCCCATTCTATCAGCGGCCGACTAGACGCCATAAGGGTTTCCACCCTTATGTTGTTCATATTTCTGAGATTCGTACGAAGCGAGCTGCTTCCGCATTTATTATACGTACGGCTGAGGTCTGGAATTCACTCCCGGCGTCTGTCTTCTCGTCATCATACAACTTGTATGATGACTTGTATGGTGTTCAAAAGTAGAGTGAATAGGCATCTAGCAGGTAAGCGCGATCCATCGTCGGCTTCATCGTCGCTTACCATCAGGTGAGATTGTGGCTAAGAGCGTACCTGTAAAACGTAAAAAAAAAACAAATTAAAAAAAGAAGACAAATTTTATTTCAGTATTCAGCCAAGTATTAGCCTGAAACCTACATGGATTTTTAAAGCTGAATTTAATAACATCGTAACAAATATTTTAATTTGTATGAGATTGGCTAATGTATTTACTCCTTTTCACCTTGCTAAGCTTTAAATTGTGTTGTAGAAAGTGCATTGTGTGCCTGTGGATTTAATGAAGGCGATCTAACTCATATTTTATTTTCTTGTCCTTTAAATGACTCCGCTAGTTTCCTCCATTAATTGAGGATCATTACAGGTTGCTTTTCCTATATCTATCGTATCACTATTGGCTTCTTATGATTATCCTATATGTATAACTTTACCTTGTTTTATTTCAGAAAATAATATTAAAATTTAGTATTATCACATGTATTTACTTAATGTTACTCAAATATTTAAGATATACTTTGTAGGTATTTGTTTATAAATTTTGTGTGTATTTAAAATCTTTATCCAAATACCATTTTTTATAAATATATAAATTAAAATGACTTCCTATGTTTTAATAATCTTATGTTACTAAAAAACATTATGTAAAATGTATTATAATCTCCATTGAAACGAAACATTGACACTGGCAAATGCTTCTGTGGACCCAAAACACGAAAAAGAAGAAGGGTATCTGCTTGGTAATAGATACCTACCTAATGATATGTTATTAATTTTATTTATTTGATATAGCAGTGCCTGACATAGTTTTAATTTATATTACACAGAAGTTATTGTTAAGAAATGAAACATACCGGAAAAATAATAATTATAACCACTTAATTTGAAATAAACAACTTATCTATAATATATTTACTAAAAAGGTTATCTTTTTTTAATTACATTCATTTTTCTAAATATTTTAAAGCCATTAATGCAATCAGGCGATATAATATTTATTTTAGGTATGTTAAATGCTACATGTGCCAATAATATCAAGGTTTTAATTCTAGTTATGATTTTAAGGGTTTGCCAAGAAGGTCAATATTCTTTGGCAATATATTTTTCGGCAACCATCCAACGGTATATGAAACAAAATGGAAAGTCAAATTAGGTATTATCACGATATCGTCGAGGAGATGTTTAACGCCGAAGATGTCAACACAGATTCGTCATCTGAACAGGTAAAAATTTTCATCAATACTACTAAAAATTGTCTAAATATTCATCTTTCATTTGTTCACTTTTATTATTGCTTCATTTTTAATATATATTAAATAACAATCATAAATTATTGCTTTATTCTACCATTATATATATGATAATTTGTTCCTCAGATTTATGTTGAATCAACGATACTTAAACTATACAAACAATTTGAAAAAGATTGTTCTATTGATCCTGATATACCAAGGTTAAAGAAACAAATGCATAGTAGATTATTAAAAAGCTGCCTTCACAATTTACCAAGAAGTTATGAATGTCTTGATGCAAGCAGAACCTGGTTGATTTATTGGATTTTGCATTCATTGTGGATACTTAAGGATATGCCTGATACTGAAACAATGTCACATATTGTTCAGTTTTTATCTAGATGCCAGCATGAGGAAGGTGGGTATGGTGGTGGACCTGGACAATTTCCACATCTAGGTGCAACATATGCAGCAGTTAATGCGCTCAGTATTATTGGCACTGATGAAGCTTATGACTCTATAGATAGAAGTAGTATACAAAAGTTCCTGTGGACAGTCCGTAATGTAGATGGCTCCTTTGCCCTTCATAAAGGTGGAGAACAAGATATAAGAGGTGCATATTGTGCAATTAGTATAGCCAAAGTAACAAACACTTATACAGATGCTCTATTTGATAAGACAGCAGAGTGGATTGTAAGTTGTCAAACATATGAAGGTGGGTTTGCTGGGTGTCCAGGCATGGAGGCCCATGGTGGATATGCTTTTTGTGGTATAGCATCATTAGCTTTAATAAATAGAACACAACTATGTGATGTTGATGGTCTGTTACGTTGGTGTGTGAACAGACAAATGAGAGTTGAGGGAGGCTTTCAAGGTAGAACAAATAAATTGGTAGATGGATGCTATTCATTTTGGCAAGGAGCTACATTCCCGATTATTAGTGCAATTTTATCTCAAGGTTAGTGGTTGTTTATATTCATGTTTCTTCTTACCTGTTTGGAGTGTACTTTATAAATAATGTCTCTTAAAATTGTGATATTTTAACATTGAATGTCTAATATGCACAATATATTGTATAGTGAAACCAATGGCATAAATATTGCTTTAACAGTTATGGATGGAATTACCATATTGAAATACTTACCAAGCTTTTTTATTTTTTTTCTTGTAACAAAAAATATATTGCTTTATCGAACAATAGAACATAAATTGATTTTTTGAAAATTTGAAAGTATTTTTTTTTTATTTAGAAAATAAGGAATCCATAGAATCAGTACTCTTCAATCAAGGAGCTTTACAAGAATATATATTAATTTGCTGTCAAAATCGTGAAGGAGGCTTAATTGATAAGCCTGGCAAGTGAGTAAATCAATAATTTATAATAGTGATATGAACATGTTATATTGTTAATACATCTGACTTATTTTGTTACAGACCTAGAGACATATATCATACATGCTATGGGTTGAGTGGCCTTTCTGTAGCACAACATGGAACTGGAGTTGGGGAAGCATTGGTGTTGGGATCTCCGAGGAATGAACTTAATCGTATCCATCCCTTACATAATGTAGCTCCACATCTTGTGTACAATGCGGTACATTATTTTATTAGACATCCGCCACCGGTTAAAGACAACAGTTAAAATGTAAATGTAGTCTGTTCTGAGCTATAATTTTTTTCCAAATCAAATATTAAATTATTTCAAAATAAATATGTCAATGGAATTATAGTATAACACTACAGATATGTATATACTACAACAAATTATGAATAATAATATATGCTTTTATTAATTTGAAATTTTAAGACTACATATAGATTTTACATAATAATATCAATTTTAAGTTTTAGTATTAAAACTTATGTTTGTTCACTGATTCAATTTATATATTGGTTTGTAAAATTAATAAAATATGCTTAAATGGTTTTTGATCATGTATTTTAACCTTTACATAGTTAAATAAATAATAAGCATAGCAGTAATATAATGTTATAATGCCTTAATCTCAAATCACACTAATACAAATTCTTCAGACTCAAATTCTGTATCACTGTCTTGTATATTTGGTGTCACCCAACTTTGTTCTGTCTCAAATATGGAATATCTAATATTAGGTGTGTCCATCACTGTATTACAAGAACCATTATTTAAGGTGAATATAGGATATTCAAAATTAGATGAAATACCTTGTGGAATTAGGAATGATTTAATTACATTAATGAACGTCTCAAAGTCATGCTGTGTTGCCAGATAGAAACCAATGCAACATGATGGGTCCATTTTAGTTATAGGCATTTTTCTTGGTGAGCGGCAATGAAAAGATTGTAATGAAAAGTTTGGTTGCCATACATCAACCATTTCTTGGCAGTAATGTGGATCTAGGTGTATTAACCTATCATCTTGATATCCTACGAAATATAAAGAATGTTTTGGCCTTCCTCCTATAATTCCAATGCAAAAATCCAGAGTTAAAAGTGAAGTGAGACAGGGTGCATATATTGGATTTAGTTTATCTGAACCCAATTTTACAGGAACTAAAATTATTAAAGACTTCCAAGCTCCATGAGGTAATCGACAAAGAGAAAGAACATCCTGAATGTATATCGTAGAATCTTGAGCAACATAAACTTCTAATCTGTCAAATTCATAATTTTCTTTTGAAGCTGCGGCCATGACTGCTTTCAAACAGTGAGCTACTGACGCTGGACCATACCAGTCCCCAGGCTTTTTTCCTAATGCTTCTCCCAAGCTAACCATCTGGTGAATAGATAATGGACTATTCACAGATGACTTGTCACCAAACCATTTAATGATCATTCGATGAAGACAGTCTTCTTGAAATTCTCTAGCATTTTGTATGGGCTTTTCAGTCCATCTCCATGATCGGCCAAGAAAATGACAGACTAAAGCTTGTGCAAGCATCATTTGTCCACTGCGAAGCATGCAACCCCAACCACAATCTGTAGTAAATGTGGAACCTGACATAGTTGGAAATTCCCTTCTGTATGTCATCCATATTTTACTAATGAAATCAGACTTGAAACCTTCAATACCTTCTCCATAAATTTGCTCCATGGGCTGATGTGCAGTTGCTTCCGTACCGATTTCTGTAGAAGACTCCAAGGAACCAGTTGGGCTCAGTTTGCGATGATAACATCGTCCGAGAAGCCATACTGGGGATTCTTTGGAAAAGCTTGTTTTAAGTTTTACTGTCCAGCCAAATTTAACATTATTCCACATAGACAACAGACGAGATTCTACTTTTCCTTTGAGGTCGAGTAAATCTTCTGAGCTATCACGGGTATTCGAAGCTGTAGCTCGATGTTTATCCAACTGTGTTCCTGAAGTGCTTTGCCTGATTCCATTATTAGAGACAGTCAATTCGGAACTTTGAACAGTAATACTATTATGTCCGTTCATTATATTTTATAGAACATTTATAATTCTTTGACGTACACTTGGTCACAAAGAACGTAGATACAAGATTGCTAATTCAATAGCCAATTTTCTACTGAAGTGTCACATTTTAGACTAGTATCATATTATTACACAGAATTTATTGTTCCATACACCTCAATATTAAATTAAAAAGATTAACGAATTGCAGAATTAATTACACACATCTAACAAAAAACCTTGTCATATTTTTGTCCACACTTCGCAACCACAGTTGCTATTTAGATTAGACATTTGCAAATTGCAATGTTGCTGCATATAAAAATGTCGAGTACATAAGAACTGCTGTCAGAACACTGAAAACTCAAAACAATGGAATAACTGTGTTCTTTTTTTAATTCTTAAGTTAATTATAGTCTGAATTATTTGAGTTTCATAAAGTAAAAACCGAAATTAGCAATTAGTTATGTTAGTCTGGTTTTTTACATCTTTTGTAAATCGAGTAATAACGATATACACTGTGGCGCGCTGGCCATTTATAATGTATCTGGCCCTTTTGAAAGTGAACGACTTTCCTATATACGGATAGTACTCTTTGTGAACGACATAACTTGCTCTGTGGAGCTGAGTTTGTATTTATGTTTACATGTATTATCTATCAGTAATTTTTGTTGAGAAAAGGGAGAACTACTCAATAACGTAAATATTAATAGCAGGTACATTATTGTGTAAATATCTAATTATTATGATTATTTTATTGTTCATATCTGTTACAGGTACCCGCTTATTTTCCAAGATGATGCCTGGCAGGATTGGTAATTTACCTTTGGCTTCTGAAAATCCGTTAGGTCTGTCATGGCATGATTCTGCTTGGATACCGGTTTTGAACCCTTCCAATATAATGGATTACTTTTCGGAACGATCTAATCCATTTTTCGACCGTACATGTAATAATGAAGTTGTTAAAATGCAACGTCTTAGCATGGACCAGCTGCAGTAAGTACTTAGCCAATAGTTTTTGTAAAATTAACAGTATATATGGTATTATTTGGTAGAAAATAATCTGCATTAAACGCGAATGATCAGAATCCTTTTAATATAAACCCTGATTAGAATTTAATTAGAAATTATATTCAGTTTAAGCCTCATTCAATAATAAATGTATTACTTCCATAGTTAATTCATTCACTATTTTAGATCCACCTTATTACTATATAATGTATAATACGCCTTGATATTTACAAATAATGATAATTCAGATAGAGGTATAATACTGATATTCTCCATACTTCCGGTCTTGTACATTCCTCTGTCTATATCCAATCTATTCTCCTATGGAATGTGCTTCCTTATGAAATCAAGATATCATCTAACCATTTCAGTTTTAAAGTCAGGGTACGTCGGCTTTACCAGTGTTATTTAGCAGAATTATTTGGTTAATGCTGTATTTTAGTACTTGATGTTGACTTATTATACTTTTATTTATTGTATTGATATCTATGTATGATGTTGTTATGTGTATGTATTGTATATGTGTAGTATATTTGTGTTGATATTTTATTTATATATAGTGACATTAAATAGGTTAAACATAATTTTATAAAAACCTCACCTTTTACACCTACCAACATTTATCTCTGCATTACCTAATGGTTGACTGGCAGAGAATGCCTTCGGCATTAAGTCCACCATTGCGTATTTAAAGCATAATGTGTAAATAAATAAATAATATGAAACTAAGGAGACTATTATAATAATGAAAATTAACATTTTAATAGGCTTTTCTTGTTGAAGTTTGGAAGTTAGGTGACCACATTCATTATATGTGGAAAACAAGCTTCTGCCTGTGAGTTTGCTTCTGTAGATTTGACAGATTGGTCAAAAACATTTTTTTTAAGTTACCTAATGGCCTTTTCTGTATTCCTTATAAGTTGTGTGTTTTTAAGTGTATGCAAATTTTTATGACGACAATTTGAGTAGTTAAGCTGTGAAAGCTTAATAAATAAACCAATATTCTTATTTATAATATTAGTTGTTTGTCTAGAACAGTGGTTGGCAAACTCATCATATAAAAGAGCCAAATATAAACAATACTTAATAGAAGTTTATCAAAGAGCCTTATTTTAAATTGACGCTTTGCTTTAGTAAAGTCATTTTTATGGAAATAATTAGGATTAAAAATACACTGTCAAGCTTGTCTTGGTTAAGTATATCTTTTTTAGCGAGCAAATAACAGTGCCGTTGTTGCTTTCTAAAATTGTGCCTATTTTCTGTAGGCTTGCATCTCAAAATCAACTTGCCTCTTACAAGGCAAGTTAATAAATAATATTTCATGTCTGCACTAAACATAAGGTTTTATTTTAACTACAATTGTCTGTAAACAAGTTTGGGTTTGCTTCCTATTATTAGAACATTATTCATAACTACCTGCACACCCTGAATTAATATTCAATGAAGAAAATAAGACCAAATCTTCCTTTTACAGTAGGAGCATGTCATTAAATGAAGTGACAACTGAATGTCAATTCTGTTAATATTTTTGATGACCTCCCTATTGTCTTTTTATATAGTTTCCAAACATTTTCTTTTGGACAAACCTTTAACTGTCAATTATAAATACAACTATTTTGTTCTATAGGTGGTAGAGCCATACTGAATTTATTACTGGTTTCAGTACGAAGGAGTTGGCTCGCCAGGGGTAGTATCACCCTCTCACAGAAAACCGACTGAAGTAACAGTGCTTGCATTGTTTCGTTCGATCGGTGAGAGAGTCGAAGGCCCACCGCCCCTCTCCGCCCTCCCTACCTCTCCTCCTCTTCACCCCCTGCCTCCTTCAAACACAGGCTGGCAATGCACTTGTGACTCCCCTGGTGTTGCTAGTGTCTATGTACGGTGGCGATCACTTAATAACAGCAAGTGATCCAACTGTTCGTTTGCCTACTATGATATAAAAAAACAAACAAAGAAATAATTAGCCAAATAGGTGCAGCTGTCCTAAAGTGATGCACTTCCATACATTTGTCAATCAACTTTTATTCATATAGACAATTTTGCTTTCGTTTTCGCTTTCGTTAAGTTTGCAAATATACTATATGAAACATTGTTTTAGGAACATGACTGGTTTAGAGTACATATTATTACATGTGCAAGAACCAATATTATATGTGATAAGAAAACAGCATAGACATAGTCCCACACAGGCAACACCACTTGCTGATTATTATATCATTGCAGGAATAGTCTATCAAGCACCAGATTTAGCTAGCGTATTGAATTCGAGGCTGGTAAGACATCAAGTGATATATTTAAAGATTTCTGGGTATTCAAATTGTTTAAAAATTAAAAGCAAATATTTTTCAGTTATCAGCAGTCCACCACTTACAGTGTTCATTTGAGGAAACTATGTCCTACTCCAGATATCATCCAAGCAAAGGATATTGGTGGGACTTTAAAGCTAATAAAGCAGGTAAATATGTATCCATATATATTAAATTCTCTATACATATAATAAAAATGTAAATCTAAGGTGACTGTACATTTTCGAATTTCGTGAAAAAAAATTTTTTTTTTTTCTAACTAACTACGCTTTTGACCCAGCGAGGTCTTAACAGCTTCACCGGGCTACTAAACTAAACACCTAAAAAAATTGTTGCAGGTGTTTAGGAATAAGAAATAAACATACATTTCAACCATTTAAAAAAATATCCGTCTGTCTGTCTGTTTGTACGAACACGCATCACTGCTAAAGTACACAATAAAACCTCATAAAGAAAATCATAAAGCATATTCTGAAGTGTAACTTAGTCTTTTTTCATTAAAATTGGTCCACTATATCAGAAGTTTTTGTAAATTTTAATGATGACGTGACTTAAGTACGAGAGAAATGTAGATAAGTATATGGACTTCATACATGCAGATGATTTTATTAGTCACTGCTTTTTTACATTGTGTTCCACTGGACAGAGTCGCGGGCGCCACTAGTATTACGTTATACTAAGGGACTGTTTCTCCTTAATTTATCCACACTACCATTATAAATATCTAACAAGCAATATTCATACTAATACTTACAGGTTAAATTTTTTGTTACCAAGTTCTATAAATATAGCTTTGAAGTGTTGATGGCTCAGTTAATATCATGTTGGAGACTGCATGTCGGTTTGAATTCTTGACGTTAAGTTTCAGTGAAGGAAAACATTGTGATGTATTCGTAGCATGTTGACACGGCTTTTTCTGTGTCTGGCAGGCTCAACCACCCTCAGGTTGAAGATTTGACAAAGCAAGCACGTCTTGGTGGGTTCTGGCAGGCTGCACCTGAGAGCCACTTCTAGGTTTAGCATGTTTACTATCATAGACCAAATCACTTAACATCAGATGGGATAGTATTCAAATGCTAAAACCTAAAAAGTATAAAATGTAAATACCTTGAATATATAAATATCATGAATATTAAGATGGTGGAGGTCATTGACGGTTACAGGAGGATGAGGAATTTAATCGAGGAATTTAATCATCCTATATGGCGTTTTAATTCTCTCCAACCTTTTTTTTTTTTCGTGGCGACATCCCTTATGGATACACCACCCTCTTGCGGGAGAGGGTGGGTTATGTCCGACTCGCAGGGACTAAAACCCCACGGTGTACGTCTTTCGCTATAGTTGGGGCGGCACGAGATCTCTATAGACTAATTCTTTTCAACCTCCTGCAACTGTTAGCAACCACAATCAATGTCGGGACTGATTATGACGACATGTCGATGTCACCTGCAACTACGAGCGACCACCACAAACCAGTGACCACTAGAAGATCATAGATTTATGATTCTGTATTTTTTTTTCTTTCTATATGATACAGGAATAAGTCCATATAATGCAGGGCAAGTAGTACCCAAAGAAGTTCCAAATACACCTAAAGAGGAACAATCAACACTTTTTCAAAGGCAAAGGGTAGATATGTTATTGGCTGAACTGGTAAGACAGTTTCCGTTGCCGATAACACAGACTAATCAGGTATCTATGTATTTTGTTCATAAATTTATATAGTTCTGTAGATACTAGACATGCATTGTATATATGCATGTTCAGTGTCACAGTACATACGTTTCGTTTACACTTCTCTAGAACCTCATTTATAAAGATTTTTTCTTATACAGATATAATTCAAATAAATACAGTAATAATATAGTGTTCCAAAAATTAAAAAGTATGATTACTGTGGCATGAAGCTATTGTAAAAATGGCATTTGCATATCTTGTGAGATAAATTAACTATAAATAATCATAGTTTAACGTATGGATATATAAAAATACATGTATTAAATATGTACAGAATTCTAGCATGTTAACATTTAATCTATACTAATATTATAAAGAGGTAAAGTTTGTGACGTTGTAAGGGGGTAATCTCAGGAACTACTGGTCTGATTTGGAAAATTCTTTCAGTGTTATATAGCTCATTTATCAGGGAAGGTTATATAGGCTATATCATCACGCTAAGACCCATAGGAGCGGAGCAGCAATGAAGAATGTTGCAAAACCGGGTATTTTTCCTTTTCAGAGCTTCCGCTGCATTTTACCGCAAAATAACCATTCCATGCGTACATATTACTGCCCAACGAAGTGGGCATGGGTTGGCTATATTTTATATATTGTGTGACATTCATTTCGTATTTATCTTTATTATTTTATAAAATCTTTATGGCCTTCCATAAAGCTATTGTAACTAACTGTTGGTACTATATCATTTTAGGTAAATGGAGTGACTGTGAAAAGTGAGAATGTAAATGAGAAAGATGCAGTTAAAACAGAAATTAATGTCAACAATATAACAATAAAGCAAGAACCAATAGACCCAACTAGTTCAGATATGACGAATGGCTCTTTGCCAGTGCATTCTGAAATTAAAACTGAAATCAAACAGGAGAATATGAAACCACCTCCGGAAAAGAAACAAAGAAATTTGTGATTAAACCATATATTTATGGTTATAGCTTAAAATATTTAATATAATTAATTATTCTATAAATAAACAAATACTTATTAAAATCAATTATTATTAACACATTCTTTAAATACTAACATATTTTTTTCCTGTTGATCATTATATAAATTACCTATATTTTCTTTTAGTGTTTTTTGATGTATACAGATTTGACAGTTTATACTTTGAAGCTCTGTTAATATCTGGGGCTTGCTACTTTTTGATGCTGTACTGTAATAAATAGAGAATAAATTAGCCAGTGCAATAGTTAACATTAAAGTACTGACAATTAGTAAATACTGGAAATGGTAGATTATACCTCATTCCTCTTTTGAATCCTAATTCAATTCCAAAATTTAATCCTTGTGCGTAACCCATATCAAAATTAGACTGAAAAACTGCTGCTTGGCCATCAGTTGCTCCGTCCATAAAACCAATCTATATTTAGCATTACAATATTAGTATGTTATTTTTTTTATGTCATAGGAGGCAACCGAACAGGTGGGTCACATGATATTAAATGATCACCACTATCCATAGACTCTTGCAACACCAAGAGAGTTGCAAGTGCATTACCAGTCTGTGTTTAGGGGAAGAGGGAAATGGGGAGGGAAGGTGGGTTTTCGGCGCTGTCACTGACCAAACGAAACACAACAATACAAGCACTATTACTTCACGTCGGTTTTCTATGAGAGGGTGGTGCTACTCCGGGTGGGCTGACCCATTCATGCTACCACTACCAACTACAGAATTCGGCTTGGCATTAGAAATGCGCATCACGAATTTGGGGTTGTTTTTTGTAGGGGTTGGTTACCCCTATCAAAAGACACCCCCTCTCCCCGCGGAGGGAGACACGTAGTTTTTTTTAAATATGTGTTTGAAGTTACGTATAAATGTGATTTTTCCTTCAGATGCGGATTTTTAAGGTTTATAATACTATAATTTTGTAGTTTTATACGGTATTTATTGTTGTTTTATAATTGTTCACTATAATTTCAGAAAAAAAAATTAAAAAATCCAATATAAATTATTTGTATGACGAAAAACGGAACGTTTTCCAGATCTTGTATTTTTTGTTTGATTTCTACTATGTTTAATTCAAAAGTCAACTGTCTCAATCTTAGAAAAAAATATAATATAAGTTATTTGTATGATCATGAGACCTCTTCACACATAACACAGGTGAGAGAGCGCAGCGAGCGAACAAACTGATCCAAGCAAATCCGACTAAGTCATGTTAGGTTAATAGAGGAATAGGGCTGGAGTGAAGCTTCGCTCCCGCCCTAGTTCTCTATGTAGGTTAGAATTGCGAACACATATCAAATTCCTTGTTATTTTATATTAAATATTTTTTTAACCAATATGAGCTTAAATGTCAAATATTTGAGTGAAAAATGAGGACAGATGTTTATTGAAAAATAATTTATTTTTTGTTCTCAAGATTTATGCTGTTCCATCAATAATTCATTCCTTAATGCCTAGATATACATAGTTTCATACAAGTTATTATTTTCTTAGTTGAAAACAACCTTTTTTTATGCAAAATTACTATAATTTTTAGTACTGTTACAAGAGTTTAAAATACTTAAAATTTATTTTTTTACACAAAATTTACATTTTTTCTGCAATAATTTTGTGCTCTACTTATATATAGACTTAGTATTGTACAAACTGTTAAATTTAACTTAAAAAATCACCATGTTAATATACAAAATGACCAATGATCGTTCGGAGGCGACATAATCTCAAAACTTTGATCATGAATATCTCAGTAACTATGACTTTCCGCGGTGGGGGAGTGGTTTAGAGGGGTAGTCAGCCCCTTCCCACCCCTTTCACCCCCCCTCAAACCCTTTTTTCAGGATGCGAATTTCTAATGCAGCCCCCAGAATTCTAATAGAATTTGTAAAATTTATAAATAAATTATAGCTTAGGATATGCATCCTAAACGTTAAGGACGTACTTTATGTATCGGTTGCATGGCACGGTTCCATGTATTGTTCAATAAATTGGACCCATCTTCATTCATTTTTGTTTGTAATGTAATGAATTATATTACAAACTAGATCAATAACAATTTATCTATATAACTTCAAAAACCAAATGTGTTCATTGCATATAATATAAAGTATTCTTTTATTATTATAAAAAAATTTGTACACTTTATGTAGGTACTGAACCATGAACTGTCATTGCCATTAGGGATGCAACGATACATCATCGACGTAACCAATAACCAAAAACGGAACAGCTTACTAGGCATAAGGTTAACAAAATTATTATTTTTGAATTTTATTTCTTCAAGTAAATATTACTTATCTTGTTTTAAATATACATTTTCATTATATTTATTTTTGTTTCGTATTTTTCTAAAACATTCATATTTCGTTTAGAAAAATTAACGTTCTCGACATCGCAGCATCGATGTTTGTTATAAACAGTCTGTGGTTATGAATAATGTTGCGTCCGTTCTTTTTTATATAAATTGCGGTCTCTAGATGCATGCTTATTCAGTTTAACTTCATCAGTTGATTTTTTTATATTATGGAATACCGATTAGCGTCAAAACATAAAATTTATACAATACAATTAAATTTCAGGATGTTCAGTTTTCTTTTATTTTTTGTTAATTATTATTTACAATTACATTATTTTAAGTATTAATTTAGGTAATTTACGCTTTAAGTAGAGTACAAATAATATGCTAATAATTATGTCCGAATAAATGGATCCTTATGTAAAACGGCTTTTCATAAGAAAACGAGTATTTTTATTCGTCACTCTAGTAAAATTTTAAGTTATATCTAGTAAAATTTTAAGGTTCTTGTACGAATGATAAAATAAAATACAATTTTTTAAATAAATAAATACTCTGTATAACCCGGTGTTTATTAAAATGTGCTCATATGAGTTTTATTACCAAGTAAAAAATGGTAT
The DNA here is from genome assembly GCA_015888305.1 of Antheraea pernyi. Classification (NCBI taxonomy): domain Eukaryota; kingdom Metazoa; phylum Arthropoda; class Insecta; order Lepidoptera; family Saturniidae; genus Antheraea; species Antheraea pernyi. Next base: position 726,631 of record MU158763.1, on the reverse strand, counting down.
CTAAATAAAAATATGAAATACCAAAAAATACAGACATGTTCTTCCCTACTAAATATATATTTAATCTGTACACTTTGTGTTTATACATTTAGCATAGTTTGAATTATAAATATTGTCATACGTAATTTAGGTTATTAACGAAATAACTAAAATGAAAAAAGGAAAAAAATTCTTTGGTAAAAGGAAGAAACCATTTAAAGGGCAAATTAGTAAAAAGAAAAAAAAGTTAACTCATGAAACTGAAGTGAACAAAAAAGCATTGTTTAATCGCTACAAAAATGTGCAGAAAGTTGAAGAGGAACTTGAACGGAAGAGAAAGATGGAACAAAAGTTTCAACGGCAGCAGAATACTTATTCGGACAGTGATGAGGAAGAGGATGCTTTTGGGCAACTAGTGTCTTGTTTCAGTGGTACGGTGAATCGAACTGCTGCGGAAAGTGATGAAGAGAGTTCTAGTGGAGAATCTGATAATGAGGAAGAGAGTGAGACTGGGGTATTACATGCACCGAAACTGGACGAACTCCACAACACTGATAATGAGGAAAACGACAGTGAAAGTGAACATGACCATGAGGTAGTATAAATCAACCTTTTCAAATTATATAAAAAGAGAATTTATACTTACATTGTGATTCTTTTAGTATCTCATTTTTCAAAATCAATCTGTGGTACAAGTAGTACCTAGTACATACAGGATTTAACCACAGTATCAAGTGTTTACTGTAAATAACATACTATAAATGTGTCAATTATTGATTATAGTTGGTGTCAACTTTTTAACCACTCTGAAGTTGATGCGTAGAACACAAATTTAGGTATCAGAGGGACGCACATGAGGTGAAAGGGAAGCAAACTCCCCGCGCTCGTACCCCTCCCCTGTGGCACCCTTATTGACATGTGTATCGGTGTCAGTGCTAGTTGCAGTACAGTCGCATTCAGAACAGATTTGTTGTTAATTACACATTATTGCTATTCTCTTTGTCTTGTTTATATTTGTTATTAGTAGAAGACCAATCCACTTCGAAAAATTATGTTTCTATGGAAGTAATTTTTTATTACAAATGATTATTTATGAATGTATTTTATTTACAATAACAATGTTGTAACATGTATATCATCTGCACAATACATGCTATAAGACATGCCCCATAGATAGAAATATATACTGCATACGGGGGATCACTCAATAAAATTACACTATCACCCAAAACTCACCAACCAGGTGATTAAATGTTATGTGGATTTAATTATAACTGACAATTACATGATGTGCATATATTAACTAATTTAAATTGCTAACAATATTGACTGACAGTGAAGAAAAATCTTCTGAGGAAACCTGAGCATGACAAATGTTTTCAGTATTACTATATGTGGAACACAGAACTGTGGATTTCTCAGAGTGTGAAATTGCTAATATATCATGCTTGGTGAGGTGTTCATACCCATACTTTTCTTCGAGAAGAGGCCTATGACCCTGCGGTGTGTTTCTTATAGGCGGATGATGAAATTATTGTCATTAAATCTGCATAATGAAATTGAAATTGAAGATACTACAATACACTTTTCTTTTAGGTAGTTCCAGAATCTGATGAGGATGCTGAACAGGATGTTTTAGAAGATCCTTTTACCAAACATTTTCAATATGATTTAGGAGATGAGATGATTGTTTCTCTAACCAACACTCCCCCAGCTGTTGAGATTCACAATAAAACTTGGCCAACAATCGGCAATATGGTTGTGGTCATACCAAAGCCTGTAGAAACTCTGTCAAAGAAAATCAAACCTAAAATGTCCATATTAGAAGATAAACCTCAGGCACTGCCAGGAACAGTGCCACATTTAATAAATACTGTTGATTTTCGTCAACTCTTTATAAAATCTCAAATCCATGGCAATATTGTCTCAGCTAATAAAGGTAACTTAGTTAAAAGAGACTTGGAATTGAATGAAGTTTTTACACCTTCACAAAGAGAACTATTTTCTGTTATAAATAATTACCAAGATTTGTATTACTGTGAAAGGTCATTTAGTAATGCAGATGAAATTAGATATGTGTATTGCCTCCATGCAATAAATCATATGTTAAAAACAAGAACGAAAATTTTACATCACAATGCAAAGTTGTCTAATAAGAAAAATGACTTGTCTGATGATTATAGAGATCAGGGATTAGTTCGTCCTAGGGTGAGTATTGTGTACTAAACTAATATCCCACCTCAGCTTCCTATCAGTGGAATGTACTAATGTGACATCAATAGTATTTGAAAAAATTAAATCATTTTTTTGCAGATATTTAAAAAATTGTATTGGTTAAGTTTTAATAGCATACTAGTGGGCGCTCAGTGGTGGACATTCAACAATAGTTCATTGATTTTTTAAAGTTGAATGTAGAATGAGAAAGGGTAATTGTAACGTAAGAGTAGATTAATACATACAGTCGAGCATAGCAACCTCCTTCACAACCTTTTTTGAAGTCCTTAATTGACAGATGTCAAAATGTCTTTTTTATTTACATGTGTGTATATATTGTGTAAAATTGAAGCAGTAGTGTGAGTAATGCATATTTTAATTAATTTAATGTACTTCTAATGTGTTTTATATAAAATAAATAGCTTTCTGCACTTCTCCTCCATATAAACTTTAACTATGCCAAGTTTCACTTTCATCCGTTCGTCCAATTCCGTTAAAAAGGGATACAAAGATTAGGCTTCACGTATTAATATATATAATATTGCTCCAAATGGTGAATAATCAATGACTTTCGAATATTATGGAAATGATAACATTTAGCCAGCATTACTAATAAAACACCAGGAAATATCTTACGACTTTATTAGAATACTAGCTTCTGCCCGAGACTTCGGACGCGTGGAATAGTTACTTTGGGCTAACACTAACATGCCGGGGAAGCTTTCAAAAGTGAAAAAACAATTTTGAAACATTCTGCAGTGGTGTTCCGCTGCTATTGGTCTTAGCGTTATGGTATATAGCCTATAGCCTTCTTCAGTAAATGAGCTATCTAACACTGCATTTTTCAAATCAGACCCTTAGTTCCTGAGATTAGTGCTTTCAACCAAACAAACAAACCCTTCAGCTTTATAATATTACTATAGATAGTATTAGAATATATTGAGTATGTTCTCCTTTATAGAAATATAATATAAATGTATTATATATATAAACCTTCCTGAAGAAATTACCATCTGAGAATAAAAGTTGTATCAAAATAGTTCAGAATTATTAAGGAAAGAAACAAACGCGAAAAGCGACTTTATTTAATAATATTTATAAATGTTTTGATGTTCATAAAATATTTCAGGTTTTGATAATGGTACCATTTAAAGATGCCGCTTATAGAGTTGTTAAAACTCTAATCGACATATTAGTACCGAAAGAAGCCGGACAAGTATTGAATAAAAAGAGATTTGAAGATGATTTCACAGGCGGTGAATTAATATTACCCAGGAAAAATCCTAAACCGGAAGACTATGAACTGTTGTTTGCGGGAAACACAGATGACACATTCAGGCTTGGTATGACTGTGACCAAGAAAAGTCTTAAGGTATGATTGTTTATATATAGATATACAGTGCATACTCTTTATAGCGAATTTCAATGAACCGAGCCTTAATTTTCGTTATAAAGAGTTTCGTTATATGGAAGCTAGAGAAAAATTAAATGATTTTGTGGTAAACAAACTATTGTTGTAAGGAGCGACATTATAAAGATATTTAAAGACTAAATTTGCCTTTAATTATTGGGGTCAAGCCGAATTTCACTAAATCTCATGTCGCAAATATCGCGTAATTATTTTCTAGAAAAAATAGTGTAAAAATGTGAGATAAACAGGTTTCTATAGACATTGACATGATTCTAGTCTAAAATATACCGAAATCTGACACAATTTATCTATATATTAAAATACATTAGTAGATGTAAAGTTATTTATTAACCGACTTCAAAAAAAGGAGGAGGTTATCAATTCGACTGTATTTTTTTTTTATGTTTGTTACCTTATAACTTTGGACTGGCTGAACCGATTTTGATTATTCTTTTTTTTTTTTGAAAGCTGGTACTTCTCGTGTGGTCCCTTTCTGCTGGTGCTGGTACCGACTTCCAGTACATCTCTAGGTAGCACACATATTCATATGTTTTATTTAATTTGGTTAATTTGATAAACTATTTATTTTCCGCTTTTTAGTGCCTTATGGGTTTTTGATTGATATTGAAGTCGGTTAATACTTTTTTTTGAAAATTTACTTTATTTAGTATTGATATTTCGAAATGTAATGTTATAATAATTATAACTAAATGTTATAATAGTTAAAAAGATACAGTAAAAACGAAAATAATAAAGAGATTAAAAAAAAAAAACAAATTATACTCAAAATACAAATTTAGAAAGATCTCGTGTGAGATTAGGGGGAGAGCGTAATGAATGGATGAGCCTCTAATCATCATCATCATCATCAGCCTGTAAGAGAACGACTGCAGGATCATAGGCCTCTTTCCAAAGGAAGGTATGGGCTTAATCACCATGCCGCGCCTGCCCGCGACATATTAATGATTTCAAAATCTGAGCAATCCACATTTATATGTTTTCCCACATATAGTAGTACTGCAAGAACATTTCTCAGGTTCAGGTTTCCTCACGATGTTTTCCTTCACCGTCACCCGATAGTGTTACCAATTTACAATTTTTTTTAATGTCATAGGAGGCAAACGAACCGGTGTTGTTAAGTGATCACCACCGTCCATAGACACTAACAACACCAGGGGAGTCGCAAGTGCGTTGCCAGCCTGTGTTTGGGGGAAGGGGGGGAGGTAAAGAGAGGGCAGTTGGGCCTCCGGCGCTCTCACTGACCGAACGAAACGCAACAATGCAAATACTGTTACTAAACGTTGGTTTTCTATACGAGGGTGGTAGTACCCCGAGCGAGCAGACCAATGGTAGCTTCAGCGTTGAATTCTGAAAAATTCGTTGGTGCATACCGGGGTTCGAACCTGCGGACATCGGATCGGACACCACGACTTTCACGACCCCTAATGATACTGGAGAAATGATGTGAAATTGTTATTTTAATTTCAGCTATATACTGATTTCTATTCATCAGATATCATTATAGCATCGCCATTAGGTTTACGCATGTTGATTGGTGCTGAAGGGGAAGAGGACAGAGATTATGATTTCTTAGCTTCCATAGAAATACTAATAATGGACCAAGCGGACGTGTTCCTTATGCAGAACTGGGATCATTTACTCCATGTCCTAGATCATTTCCATTTGCAACCGAAAAAGACACACGATACTGATTTTTCCAGAGTACGATCATGGGCTGTTAATGGATGGGCTAAATATTACAGGTTTGTTCTTCCTATTGAATTTTATTAAACACTAGCTGTGCCGGCGACTCAGTTTGCGTGGAACCTAATGTAAAAAAACACTGAATAATAAAATTATCTGAATGTTTTAAGTCCTTACTTACTTAATTAATTACAATAACTTTTGATGGAGTGAATCGATTTTAATGAAACCAAGACTAAATGTTACTCGAGGTTATGCTTTATGATTGAGGGTTTATCGTAAACGCAGTACTTTAGCAGTGATGCGTGTTCAAACAAACAGACAGACAGACATTTCTAAAAATGATTGAAATGTATTTTATTACTCATTTCAAGAAACCTGTAAAAGGTTTTTTTTTTCAAAAAATCTAAAAAGTACAGATACGTTAGATTTACATTCTTATTATATGTATAGACAAGCGGGCCCGGAGGACGTTATCCCGCCCTGAAATTAAAAAAAATCTTTGAAAAATTATATACCAAAACCTTACTCATGAATCACTGTATCTACTGGCGAAAACCGCATGAAAATCCATTCAGTAGTTTTTGAGTTTATCGCGAACAGACAGACAGACATGGAATGATAGTGTGGATACTAATTATTAGAAATTTTTATTTGTAGTAACAGTATAGACCATCAATGATCGATTATATTCAAGGATACCCATTGTGTTTCCACTGAAAAATTTGTGCAACATTTATGTTTGAAATTTTTGATAGATACCCACTCTTGTTTCCATTTTATTTTTTAATACATATCAGTTTCAATATACATTTCAATATAGACTTGAGCCAATCAACATGTGTTGATACACAAAAATTGACAACTTTTTATTAAATGAAAAAGCAACTTTATATCTATGGGGGCGTTTAGAAATTACGTGAGCTGTTTTTTTTAATTTTCTGCCCCACCCTCCCCCCTGGTGAGATGTCGTGAATATATATTTGACTCGACCACCTCCATATTTATGGAAATATCTCACGTAATTTATGAACGCCCCCTATGTAATATTTATATTAAAGTAAATAAATAAGCATATTGAAGTAAATAAATCTAATATTTCATAATAAAATCGAATGTGATACATTTAACGAATATTATCTATTGCAGACAAACGCTTATTTTTTCATCAGTTCTAATGCCACAGATAAAGTCCGTGATGAATAAGAAATGCTACAATTATGCCGGGAAAGTGCTCGTTGAGAATCCTGTTGAAGTAGGCAGTATACAACAAGTCGTGGTCCAAGTACCGCAAATATTCCACAGGTATGTTAATTTTATAATATTATCTTTGCGTTGTTTATTAAAATAACATAATATTTTATGAACAGAGGGCATATATATTTAAAAAATTTGAAATAAATCCTATACTTTGCTTACAGAACTTCTTTGTAAACAATGTTATATGTTTACTTTCCATCTCCTACGCATGCGCAATCCCGTTTGCCCCATTTATATCCATAACCTTATATTAAATCAAGATGTAGTAATATGTTTTTTTTTAGATAAGGACCAAGTGTCTAGAAAGTAAAACTAAAAAAAGATCGAAATTTTTACATACGTTTTAGCGTGATTTGCGCATAACAATATATCGTTTTTGAAGTGAAACTTCTTTAGGCGCATGAGGGTAAAATTTTTACAGATGTAACGTCACGCAGGTATGCAACGGAAGTGACGTCATTTGCAGTAAACGCAGGTTTTTCATCTATTTTTCAAGTCTCGGAAATGTAAAGTTTTAGATTTGTATAAATATAAACAAGACTTATAAATTAGTTCGCCAAAGAAGTTTCACTTCTGACATGTGTACTTTGTACGCACGCACTTTTTATTTATACATACGTTTTTATTTTATTTTATCTTTAGCAACCAGTCTTCCAGAATATAACAGTCATTGTCGAGTATGTAATAATATTACAGGAGTCTTGTGATAACTTCAATATTCTAACAAGATGACCGCAATGTTAGAATATTCCAGGCAGTTTTGTGAATTCAGTTTAGAATTCACACTAAGTAGTATTATTTTCCATTCATGTTATTTATGCACAATAACCAAACTATATTAGTTAAAATGTCACTAATATTACAAAATATAGAGTCAAATAACACAAGATTATGAATAAAATATAATATT
>MU158763.1:694756-718058 GCA_015888305.1 Antheraea pernyi | reverse complement strand
TATATATATATATAGAAAATGATCGCAAGAAACCTGTAATATCATTACGTATTCGACAATGGCAGTAATAATCTACTAGAGGGGTCCGAGATAAATAAATATTGTTTCTTGACTTTGATCTTTATTTCTACAGGTTTAACGCTGCAAGTCCGTTGGCCTCTACAGAGGCGAGATTTGATTATTTCCTGAAAGAAATACTCCCGAAACAGCGTGATACATTAATGAGTCACACACTGATTTATGTGCCTAGTTATTTTGATTATGTACAATTAAGGAATTATTTCAAAAAGGAGGACATCGGTTTTGTTCAAATTTGTGAATATTCAAAGGTAAATTGAATATCGTTATTGATTATGAAATTGAATATCATTAGTAGGTTATTGAATACAACAACCCGAACAAACGTGGCGGCTATTACTTTAGTGGGTTATTCGAAGTCGTGAACTTATTAATCTCATTAGTAATATTCATTTTCATTATTATTTTTTTAATTGTATTATTTCACTAGCTTCTGCCCTGCATGCGTACACACACAAATATTAAGGGAACAATAAAAATTGAAGTTTTACCCGAATTTTTATCCGCTAAGTCAAAAGTGATCGTATAGAAGATATAAAAAAAACATTTTGAAGCACGGTTTTAATGCAACAAAAGCATTTTGAAGTACGGTTTTAATGCAACAAAAGTATTTTGAAGCACGGTTTTAATGCAACCCGAAAAAATAGAGTTGCATTATTGTAATTCGAGTAAAACATATTTATCAAATATTAAGGATTTTTTAAAATTCAACCAGTAAGGTGGTTGGCATGTGCACCACACCGCTTACTCCACTTGCCTACGACAAAACACATCGGTAATCTCGTAGTACTTACAAAAAATCGTACTTTCTTAGTTTAGAACCTTATATTAAATGACGATATCATGAAGGTCTTAACAGCTTCACCGGACTATGTGATTTTTTTACGTTTAAAAGTATCGTTCCGTTACTTTTAAATGTTTTAGAACATACTTTAACTTAGGTCCTCTTTGTTGTTTATTTGTACTTGTTTTGATATTGTTATTTTATATGTTAAATATGACCATGAACTACCCCACGATTGAAGGGTGTTAAGCTTTAAATAGTCATGATATATTAATTTCACGTTATAGGACGGGAAGATAGCACGAGCCAGGGACATGTTCTTTCACACGGAAGCGCATTTTATGCTTTATTCTGAACGTGTACATTTCTTTAGAAGGTTTCGTGTCAAAGGAATTCGCCATATAATATTCTACCAGCCGCCGACGTATCCACATTTTTATTCCGAGATGTGTAATCTAATGCAGGTACGATATCTATATATATGTATAAATACATAACAATCCAGTGTCATGATGTTTATACACAATGAACTCTGAGACTACTCAATCGATCTTTATGAAAGTTGGCATTTATGTATAATTCGGTCCAACTTGAGAGGGAGAATAATTTATATTTCGATTAATAGCCTCAATATTTTTTAATCACAAGTTAAATGACTGTCAATGTTGATTATTGTTATTAATTGTAAGTTTCATCGGTATTGAACAGATGGCGCTTTAAATTAGTTTGTTGACAGTAAACTGTAGGACTAACTGTTGTAATTTCCTCATAGATGGCGCTACGTGTTAATTTTGAATTTCTTTTTCAACTCCAGTTTATTTTATGATGCGCGTGTTCTGTTAATCTATTTATTACTTTACCTCGCTTTTTCTCTATTCATTTTTATTTCATTTTAATGTGTTTTGTATTATTTACAGTTATATATTTCTAACTACAAAATTAGAGTAAAACAAATGTAATAATATATTAAACAATACGTAAATGTAATAACTCAGCCACAGCAACGCGTGGCTGGGTTATCTAGTATATAATGGGTGTCCCAACTAGAACGCAATTTTTAAATTTTAAATAAAACAGATATAAAAAAAATAATCGTGAAACTTTATTATATCGTAAAGTAGACAGAATGAGGTTATGTATGGAACAAGATATCGTGCAGATGGCCGCCGCGGCTTTGCTGGCACACACGCGATCTTTTAATGAATTTTTCAATGGCCGTTTTGCATAAATGCTGCGGTATTTCATTAATGCAGCATCCAATTTCCTCTTTTAAGGCTTGAGTCGTCGTTGGCTTATTCGCGTAAACCATCGACTTCAAAAAACCCCAAAGAAAATAATCTAAAGGTGTTAAATCGCACGATCTAGACGGCCAATTCTGGTCTCCAAAACGCGAAATAACACGACCGGGAAATGACTGATGCAGCAATTGAATTGTTTCTCTGGCTGTATGACATGTGGCGCCTTCTTGTTGAAACCACATGCCCTCCACATTCATTTCTTCGATTCTAGGCAAGAAAAAACTGGTTATCATTTCACGATACCGAACACCATTGACTGTTTGCGCTTGACCTGCCTCATTTTCATAAAAAAGGTCCAATGATTCCTCCGGCCCAAAATCCACACCACACAGTGACACGTTGAGGATGCATTTGCTTCTCATCAATGACTCGAGGATTTTCCTCACCCCAAATGCGACAATTCTACCTATTGACGAAGCCATCAAGATGGAAATGGGCCTCGTCACTGAAGATGATTTTATAGGCAAAATCAGCATTTTCATGTTGTCTCTCCAATACCCAATTAACGAACTCCCTTCGCTGTCCATGGTCAGCTGGCTTCAGTTCCTGAGTCAATTGAACTTTGTATGCATGAAAATGCAAATCTTTCGTCAAAATTCGCTGCATAGTGGATGTGGAGACACCAATTTGCTGAGCTCGGTGTCGAATTGTAGTGGATGGAGTTTGAACGCCATCATTACGTACAGCTGCGACATTTTCGGTCGATCGACCTGGTCGAAGGCGCGTTGTTGTCTTTACATCACTAACAGACCCAGTTTCAGCAAATTTATCCATTAATCTCTTTACAGTTGACTCTTTTGGAGCATTATAAAGTGTTGTAATAAATACCGAAGCGGTGAGTAATGCGCATTCAATGTGCACCGCCTCGCACCTCGGCCCGCGCCCGTTTCGCTTCGTTCCACCGTGTCGCATTCCGACAATAAGCAGTTACGTAATGATTAACCTTGTAATGCAACCCTTCGCACTTTGTTCACTGAACCTAGGTGTATTTTTTTTTTACGTTTAAAAGTATGATTTCCATACTTTTATAAGTTTTAGAACAAACTTTAACTAAGGATCTCTTTGTTGTTTATTAGTATTTGTTTTGATATCACTATTATATATGTTAAATGTGACCATGAACCGATTGAACACGATTGAGCGTTACAACTTTAAACTGTCACCTGGTATATATTATATGTCTGTAAACCAACATTCCGCGACCTCGAATCTGGTCTAAATTCATATTTACGACTTCCCGTATAATTTGTGTATTCGTATGGTTAATTATGTTTTTTTTTCAGGAGTGCAATCAGAACAAGTATGGCGGCAGTGAGTGTAATATGACGGTGACCGTCTTATACTGTAAATATGATTTAGTGCAAATGTCGGGAATACTAAGTACCGATCGTGTTGCACGAATCATGCGATCTGATAAATCTGTACATATGTATATGACCGGAGAATAATAAAGTTTTTTTGTTTTAATTGTTTATGTATTGTTTATAATGATTGACACACAATGTGAATGATTAGACTATGTTGAATGAATAATGTAGTTTTAATTTATATATAAACTAGCGGGCCCAGCGGACGTTATCCCGCTCTGTTAATAAAAACACCTTGACAAATTATATATCTACTACACCTTCCTCATGAATCACTTTATCCACTGGTGAAAACCGTATAAAGATCCGTTCAGTAGTTTTTGAGTTTATCGCGAACAGACAGACAGACAGACGCGGTAGGGGACTTTGTTTTATACTATGTAATGATTATTGAGTTTTAGGGTTTCTTTGAAATATTTTTTTTTTTAATTCCGTCGACGAGTCGGAGCCTCTATTTATTAATTACACTTTGTTATAGTTTACGCTCCTTACGTCTATAATCTATACATATAATAAGATTGTGAATCTAAAGTGTTAGTACTTTACGATTTCGTGAAAAAAAAAATTGTTGTAGGTGTAATCATACTACTATATTATAAAGCTGAAGGGTTTGTTTGTTTGGTTGAACGAGCTAATTTCAGGAACTACTGGTCTGATTTGAAGAAATCTTTCAGTGTTAGATTTATCAAAAAGGCTATATAGGCTTATAAATCATCACGCTAAGACCAACAGGAGCGGAGCAACAATGTAGGAAGTGTTAGAATCGTTTTTTTTCCTTTTCAGAGCTTCCGCTGCTTGTTAGCGTTATCCCAAAGTAGTATAATTTTCCCAGAGATTTTTTTTTTATAATTCCCAGAGTTTATAATTCGACCACTATTACATTATTATTAATGAATGTAAATAGAGTATTTAATTTAATGACAGGCCTCGTGGTGCAGTTAGCCTCACTACTGAACAGAGGGGTAGCACAATCGATCTTTATGGCTGATATGCTTTTCTATGTCTGAGTGTTTAAAATAAAACAATATATGTTAGTTACATCGCACTAGACATTTTCTACGGTTTTGAAGTTATTAAGAATTCTCTCATGAAATGGGATTTTTTGCTTAAATAAAAGCTGAATTCGTTTTTCATATTTACTCTCGGTTACCATTTCGTAATCCATACTTTGACGGCAATGCAAATAATTTATATAGCAATCCAATTTATATGAAATTTCCAACCGACCAAGAATTACACTTCCAAACTAGGTGTACTAAATTTTTAGCTCGACGAGATTACAGTTTCCATATTAAGACGGCTACGTTAAATATTTTATTGATCCAATAAACTATATTGCAACTACGGACTGTCCGCGTATAAATGATATATGATATACTAGGAACATAAAAACAAATTCCTCAGCTGCGGAGGAGCATTAATACCTAAACTTGAATTTACTTTCCGTGTAATGGATCGCTCTAGAAACATTTTGACCGTCTATACTTTACTGTTTCATTATATAACTGTGCTGGTTGCACGAAGGAGCCATGTCAGCGTCGTAGCTTCAATATTCTATGAAAGAAATCAATAAACCGAAAATAGACTTGGAGAAAACTATATGTCTTGTTTATAATTCACATATCGGGTTATGTGATTACGATGATTTGACGAAACTTAAAGCGAGGCAACAGGAAACCGACAGTATTGATGGTTAGCTATTGCCTAAGCCACGTCGTAGCTTCAACCTTTCTACGAAAGAAATTAATAAACTCAAAATAGGCTTAGAGAAAACTATATGTCTACCTTCTAATTCACATATAGGGATATTTTGACGAAACTTAAAGCGAGGCAACAGTAAACCGGCAGTACTGTACAGATATTGTTTTGTGACGTCTTGTGCTATTCTGTCGTCTAACCTAAAATTCCTGCAAGTACAATAGCTTCTGGTGAAATACTTATCTTCAAAAATCGAATTCTTTCCAATAGTATGAACTTTCCATGAAGGAAAACATTGTGACGAAACCATAGCATGGTGGTAGGTAGGGCTTTTTCTAAGCTCGTCTTACTAGCTGCCACCCTCAAGTTGAAAATCTATCGCCAAGCACCTATGACTGTGTTCCATTAGCAGCACTTAAGTGCCAGTCCCTTTAGCTTTAGCTTGCTTACCGTTTTGAGCCACACCTTCATTTAATATCAGAATATATTGTCGTCAAACATTACTTCTAATACGTAAAGAGCCATAAAAATAGCCTGAAAAATATGTACATAGAAATATTATATATAAATATTTTATGTATATATATGTCGGCGCGACGCGACGACGCCGCGCCATTATCCATCACAAAAATGATATAAATGAGAACTAAACCACCCCATCATAATAATATCGTCAGAATGAACTCACTAAACCACCCCATCATAATAATATCGTCAGAATGAACTCACTAAACCACCCCATCATAATAATATCGTCAGAATGAACTCACTAAACCACCCCATCATAATAATATCGTCAGAATGAACTCACTAAACCACCCCATCATAATAATATCGTCAGAATGAACTCACTAAACCACCCCATCATAATAATATCGTCAGAATGAACTCACTAAACCACCCCATCATAATAATATCGTCAGAATGAACTCACTAAACCACCTTATTGTGTCATCCGGTCGCCTCTCTCCCTACTACTCGACTTGTTTTGGTATAAAAGGAGCGGAGCGACCGCTGTTAAGTCAGTCTTGGCTCTGGCGTCGAACGGTACACACGTACCGTGCGAGTCGCTTAACCTACACACTGAATAATTAATTTGTGTAAACGAATTATTTGTTCGCTCCGCTCCTTTTATACCAAAACAAGTCGAGTAGTAGGGAGAGAGGCGTGACCGATCACGCGATGAATGTGGGTAGGCGCCGATACGGCCATTCTGACTCAAGCGCGCTCCCGGCGCTTATAACAATATTACCGGCGCTCACAAATACAATATTACAATGGCGTTTACAAATACAATTAACACTGCACTTACAACCATTAAAAACATTTCATAAACGTGTTTTGATTACAAGGCTACCACTTTAAGATATAGCCAACAAACCAGCAACCAACATCATAAAACAGGCAATCACCCACACTGGGATCTAGCCTCTTAGACCGGGATAAGGATGCTCTTGATGACCAGCCACACGCTTAAGGAAGGATGGTTTGGATAGGTACAAAAATAATAATAAGGCAATCACCCATACCGGGATATAGCCAACATCGTAAAACAGGCATCACCCATCTTGGGATCTAGCCTCCAAGACCGGGATAAGAATGAGCATGGTGGCCAACAATATGCGTAAGGATGGATGTTTTGGATAGGTACAAAAATAATAAAGAAAGTTCCACTCGTCACTCCTGTCCAAACTAACTTCAGAGTCATTAAAATCAACCCGCGCTGTTTACAGAAGCCCTCGGGAATCCCCAACGGCACGGCTCTCCAGCCGACCAGCAATCGCATTGCTGTCACATACCCAGTACATTCGCAGTGATGTAAGATTTTGTGTCACTGTATCGCGCGAGCAGCGTACTCAAGGGCTCCACGCCGAGGGAACGGACCTAGGCTTGAGCTGCTGCCGAGGGGGGCCTAGTCTGGTGTGCGGGAGCGAAATTTACCCCCAGACCACGGCGGCGTGATCTGTGGTTACGCGGGCGTGGGCGTGAGCACGCTCTGTTTAGAGAGACAGGCTGGTACTGATCGTTCACTGCCGTTATTTCATCGGGAGGGTCGGTAAAAATATGTCGCGGACGTCTTTTACTACGCGCAGCGTTTGGTACGGGTTCGTATTTTGTGGCGTATACCACTAACGGACTGGGATGATTCGCGGCTTTTTCAAAGTAACTAATCGTGAGTGATTTTACGTACGCCCAGATAGAAGGCATCTCTAGGTCCCTATGTAGATCAACTCTCCGGACGTACCACGGGGCACCGGTCACTTTACGTAAAACGCGGTTTTGAAGAACCTGCAACTTATGAAAATTATCTTTCGACATATGCGCAAAAACGGGACTGCTATATGTCATCACGGGACGGATACACGTCTTATACAAAGTGAGCTTGTGTCTGAGGGACATCTTACTCCTATGACAAAGCAACGGATGGAGGCGACCCAAAACCATAGCGGCTTTGTTTCGTACTCTATCTATATGTGACTCGAAATTTAAATGTTTATCTAATGTAACACCGAGATATTTGACCTCGTCGGCCCAAGGTATATCGGTTCCGTATAGCCTGATGGGCTCGAGGTTATTATTACGTCGTAAAGGATCGAAGAGTATCGCGGCGCTCTTATCAGGATTAACTTCTACGCGCCATCGACGAAACCATTCACTGAGTGTGCAAACGGCCTTTTCGATGCGCTTCCTAAGAAAGTCCGACCGCAAGCTGGAAGTGTAAATAACGGTATCGTCAGCATAGCAACCTACCTCGACCCGTTTAGACCGAGGTAGGTCACTGATGAACAGATTGAAAAGCGAGGGCGCGAGTATGGAGCCCTGTGGCACACCTGAGCGTATCGGGTGGGGCAGGGATAGTTCCCCATCCACTCTAAAGCGGAAAGTCCTATCAGTGAGAAAATCGTGGATAATATGAATTAACTTATCGGGTACGTGAGATTTACATAATTTATGGATGAGCCCTCCATGCCAGACCTTATCGAAGGCTTTGGCGACATCGAAGAAGACTGCAATTGTGCGTTTCGGTTTACGTTTCGGGTCGGCATTAAAATTAGAGAAAATGTACTCCGTGAGGCGGTGTACTTGATTCGTGCAAGAGTGTTCGGCACGAAATCCGAACTGCTCAGGTGGTATTAATTTTAAATCTGTAATCGAGACCTGGAGACGGTTCAGAAGGAGCCGCTCGTATAATTTACCTAATGTATCTAACAGGCTAATCGGGCGATAGCTATCGGGAAGCGTAGCTTTTTTGCCGGGCTTGTGTATGCCTATCACTACGGCCTTCTTCCAGGTGGCTGGAAAGTGGCCCTGGGACATGGCTGCATTGAAGATGCAGACCAATAGAGCTATGATGTGATCGGGAAGGAGTTTCAGTACCTCGTTCCTGATCCCATCGGGACCTGGGGACTTCCTAAGCTTAAGACGCTGGATGGCGGTCGAAACTTCATCGAAAGTTATTGAGGTTAGGGTGTCCACGGGAGGAGAGGAGAAGAATATGGATAGGGTCAGTGTTGTCAGTGTTCGGTGAACACTGTTTTTCTAAACTCGCGGCAAGACATTCCGCTTTATCTATGCTATCGAACGCAGGAGGCAATCCGGGACCTCTATCGAGAGGAGGCATCGGAGTAGTGAGATCCGACTTTAAAGTTCGCGAGAGTTTCCAGTACGACAGGTGAGACGGCCGGAGATCCTCCAGAAGTCTGTCCCACCTGTCGCCCCGAATCTCAGAGATACGAGATTTGACTATTTTACGTAACAAACGTAATCGGTCGCGATTTTCTGCAGACGGGTAAGCGTCGTGAGCTCGAGTCGCGGCGTTCTTTTCCGTAATCAACGCTCTCACGTCGTCGGGGAGTATAAAACGGCGATCATTCGCCGCTTGTACCTCTTTCGGGGTTTCTCTGACGGCGGTCTGGAGATAGTCGACCAGGGAATCGATAGCCGAATCCGCGTCGGCTTTAGACACCAACACGTCTGGAATCCTGTCTAAATTGCTAGACGAAGGATTTTCTTTAAAATAACGAGCTAGTTTCGGGTAATCAGCCACCCTAACCGACGGAGGGGTGAAGTCTGAGTTAAAACCTAACTGTAATACGACCGGGCGATGGTCCGAATCAAGTTCGTGTACGACTTGTATGAGTCGTACCCGAAGCGTGATATTTTTTAACAAAGCTATGTCTAAAACTGACGGACGACAGTTATCCTGATAATGGGTGGGTTCCGGAGGGGCTATGACGTCAAATGCGAGAACCCTACCTAGTTTGTCGAGTATCCTCCCGTTACGAGAGGTTCTCGGACTATTCCAGATGACGTTCCCGCAGTTGAGGTCCCCCGCTATAATAACTGAGTCTCCTAAATTAAGCAACGCTCGCAAATCGGTTTGTAACAATTCTTTATTCGGTGAGAGGTACGCGGACACTAATACAATGGACGGATGACCGGTCATACCTATTGTACACACTGACACTTCCATATTGGTCAAAACGGGCGGATCTATCGGCATGCAATATAACGAACGCCTATAGTAAATTAAGGTGCCGCCCCCGCGGGCGACACGATCATTTCTAACTATATTATAATTCGCGATACTAGGATTACGCATTTTAGGTTTAAGAAGCGTCTCCTGGACGAGGAGAACGTCTATCTGTCTATCGCGCAAAAAGGCAGCTACTAAATCACGCTGTGTCCTAAGAGATCTCGCGTTAAAAAACGAAAGAGATAGACCGCGCGGTTTTATCCTATTCATAGCCACGAATTTTATTTAAAATCTAAATCTTGTGTGAATCGGGAGAGGCGCTGCAACGTTGCAGCGATGCCTCTATATTGCGCGAGCACGTCGAGCCGGCCCAAGCCTGTCTCGGCCTTAAGGGCCTCGCGGAATGCAAGAACCTCCTGAAGGTCGTGCTCTTGGAGTAACTGGTAGACCCAGTCCACCGCGGAGAGCTCCGTAGAGTGGGCAGGAGCAACGCGCGCCGGCCGCGCCTGTGGTGGGCGTGACCCGGGGTGACCCGCGTTACCGCACAACACGCAACTTGGAGGTTCCGGAGTGCCGGGCGTGCGCCCGCACTCCTTCGTTGAGTGATCGTCCAGGCACTTGACGCACCTAGGGCGCAGGTGACAGTTACGCGCCGAGTGGCCGTAACTCTGGCAGTTATGACACTGCGACGGAGTATTAGTTTTACGCGGGGGCTCAACGGTGATGCCGCTGAGGCCGCAGACGGAGGTGAGGTTAAAAATAGACTTACCCTCTACTGTACGGTCGAGGAGGACCAAGACCATATTATAGGGGGCGCGGGTGCGTGGGTGGTACATCCGGTGCACCTCCCGGACTGGGAAATCACCCTCCTTAAGGGAGGCGGTGACGTCATCAATCGAGATCTCGGCTGGGACACGACGAAGTACCACTCGGAGGAGGCGTTCCTCCTCGAGAGCAAACGTAAAATACGCTAACTTAGATTCCCGAAGGAATCTAGTTAAATTGCGAAAATCTGTGCATGTGGGGACCTTAACCTGAATGCCCGCCGGAGTGTTGAGGGCGGACGTATAATTGATCTTTTGACTATTAAGCCTAGTGGAGATTGACGTCCACTGGGACTTATCCTGTATTGTAACAGGCGGCGGTGGGCGTGGCTTCTTTGCCTGAGGCTCTACGGAACCCTTCACTTCGCTCTGAGGGAGCGAGACAGCGACAGCGTTGGCTCCGCTCGTACGTGGTCTCGCGACTGCCGGTATAGCCGCGTGTTTAGGCACCCGAGCGCCATCTGACGATTTTTCGGTACGGACTACCTTATCTTTATGTCCGGAACCCGAGTCGGACCCGGAGTCCGGAGAGCGCGCACCGCGGGTGCGTTTGGAGTAAGCGACGGTCTTGTAACCGTCACTGTCGTGCGCAGAGGGCGCAGAGGTCGCGGATAACGCGGGGATCGCGATCGACACGGAACCGGCCCCCGAGCTGGACCTTGACGCGGGAGCAGGTGCTCCATCCGCCGGATTCAGCGGCAAATCCGGTGAATCCAATGACGACTCCGAGTCGGACTCGAGAGCCGCAAACGCATTCGACGTGGCCACGCGGGGCACATATTGAACGTCCTTCGTGGACGGGAAACAATGTCGCGCAAGAATGGCGTCGACGGCGTTTTCGTCGACGCCAATAGCTAATAAATCTTCACGGAGTCCTGTAAAACCACTATTGTGGGCCATTCCGTAGCCTAAGTGGGACGCGAACTAACCTCCCTGCCCCAAAGGCAGGGGGGCACGCCAAATGAAAAACTACGGGACTATCCCGAGTCCGGATCAAAAGAGCTGTTTAAAACTAAACAAATTAGGAGAAAAATGTAAATAAATACGTGAGCGAGAGAGAGGATAAATAATATAAGACTACATAAATAAACAAAAAGTAAATAAATATATAAAGAAACGAATTGAGAAATACGTAAATAAATAGATAAATAAATAAGTAGAGTAAACAAATAAATATATCAAGCAATAAATAAATAGAAAGGAAAGGTCTCACTCAGTTCTAGGAAACAGAACGCCACCTGTAGCACAGGTGTGCGGCGCAGGTGTGCGACGCAGGTGTGCGGCGCAGGTGTGGGACGCAGGTGTGCGGCGCAGGTGTGCCCAATCGGAACAATGGAAACGAGCACTCACGAAGTAATAACTGACGTCACTAAATCACGAGTATCGAAATCGAAGAGAGCAACGAGCGCGACGTCCGTCTTGCACGGTAGTCGGATCGGAACCTCCTTAACAGCGGTCGCTCCGCTCCTTTTATACCAAAACAAGTCGAGTAGTAGGGAGAGAGGCGTGACCGATCACGCGATGAATGTGGGTAGGCGCCGATATATACTATGTTTATCTTAATTAGTAAAGATATCATAATTTTTACTTTTCCAGATTATTTATTAGTACTTTACAAAAATGTTTTTTTTTAGAGAGTCAGGTTTTTTTATAATAAAATTTACATATCGCTTTTACTAAATGTATGTCTTTAAATTATTTATTTAAAGAGTTTTTTTTAAGAAGAATAAATGAATATGTAGATACCTACTGGTTTCTAGAGATATAAATAAACACGCCATTGATATGATTCATTATTCTAATTTCTTCATCGTTTATTATACAGCAAACTATAGTGCATATAGTTGATGCAGACATATCCGAAAACAAATAAAGCCTATCTACAGGACTCTCCAAACTCGTATATTGGAGGGCTTTTTTATATTATAGGTGGTGAACGAACACGTAGGTAACGATGGTAACGGTATATGGTAAGTGATTACTGCGGTCCATAGACACTAGCAAGACCAGAGGCGTCGCAAGTGTGTTGCTAGCCTGTGTTTGGGACGGAAGGGGTGGTGGAATTGTGAGAGGAGGGGAGAAGAGAGGGAAGGGGTGGTGGGCTTGCGGCGCTCTCACTAACCGAACGAAACGCAACAATGTAAGCACTGTTACTTCACGTCGATTTTCTGTGAGAGGGTGATATAACCCCGGGCGAGCCAACCCATTCATGCTGAAACCAGTGATAGCTTCAGCATGACTCTACCACCTCAAAAAGGATACATAGGTTTAGTGGAAACCTTTAATAATATATAAAGGAATAGCAGTGTGTTCTGACGGCATATAATGACTATTTAAATCAATAAGCAATCAGAATATTGCAATATTGGATCCACAGATCATACCCGGAATGTAAAGTAGATACTTTGCAACATATTTTTGCACGATTAACGAAACATATTTTTGCACGATTAACGAATATTTTAATAATACTGTAGATAAAATATTAAAAGTTTGAAAATATTCCTAACAGATTTCGCGAGCGTAGTTTTAGAACCAGAATGAAGGTTAAGAGTCTGATATTTCTATAATGTATGGCTGTACTATTATTGTAATTGATTGTTTTTGTGAAATATATTCAGTATGACTACATTTTTCGTTGCTAATTTCATAGCTAAATTCGCAGAGACGCATATCTATCTATATATATCTATACTATAATAAAACTGTAGCAAGGCCAAATCTGTATCTATACATATAATAAAAATGAAGTGTCTGTATGTAATATCAAAATAATTTTTTTTACTACTTGCGTACGAACGTATGCAAACTCTTGATAACAAAAATGCAATTTTTTAAATTTTTGTCGGTCTGTCTGTCTGTCTGTCTGTCTGTTTGTTCCGGGTAATCTTCGAAACGGCTAGACCGATTTTCACCAAACTTTTAGCAGCAGATAGCGGACATCATTTCAAGTAATTTAGTCTATTTTAATTTAGACTAGCTGTTAACCGTGGCTTCGCCCGCAGTACTATCTTCAAACAGTTCAACCGATCTTCACGAAACTTTCACTGGCAGATAGCTGATCTTATAAAAAGTAATTTAAACAATTTTAGTTTATACTAGCTGTTAACCGTGGCTTCACCGGCAGTATTATCTTCAAAACAGTTTGATCGATCATCAGATAACTTTCACTGGCAGATAGCTGATCTTATAAAAAGTAATTTAAGCAATTTTAGTTTATACTATCTGTTAACCGTGGTTTCACCGGCAGTATTATCTTCAAAACGGTTCGAATGATCTTCAGATAACTTTCACTGGCAGATAGCTGACTTTACAAAAAGTAATTTAGGCGATTTTAGTTTATACTAGCTGTTAACCGTGGCTTCTCACATAGTGCTTTCTCCAAAACGGTTAGACCGATTTTCATGGGACTTTCACTGGCAGATAGCGGACCTTATAAAAATTAATTTAATTTAGACTAGCTGTTAACCGTGGCTTCGCACATAGTGCTTTCTCCAAAATGGTTTTACCGATTTTCATGGGACTTTCACTGGCAGATAGCGAACCTTATAAAAATTAATTTAATTTAGACTAGCTGTTTATCGTGGCTTCGCCTGCTGTGCTGTCACCAAAACGGTTACATCGATTTTCACGGGATTATCATTGATAGATAGCGAACCAAATAAAAAGTAATTGAGGGATATATATATTCTATTTTAGACTAGCTGTTACCCGCGACTTTGTCTGCACGAAATTTAGCAAGATTTCAACTCATTCTTTATTTTTAATAAGATAAATAATTATAAGCTTATTGTTTACAAGTCGACATTATAATTATTAATAACATTAATGATATATAGGTCTTCCTAAAAAGATCTTCCTAAAAAGATCTTAGATTATAAACGTATTACGTAAAGTGTTCCATAATACAATTTCTTGCGGAACAGACAAGCGTTTATTTTTTGTATAGTCACAAAATCTTAATTATAATAATGGCAATGTATATTAAATACAATGTAAATGTAAATCTTAATAATAATATTTTAAGTTATTGTTTTGTTAGTTCCTTATACAGTGTAAGTGAGTACTGAGGTAGTTATATGGTGGGTTAAGGTTCCAAATGTGTTGCTGATGACAAACCTCATTTGGCACGCTTTTTGTATTTATATATCTACTGTACACGTTACATGTTACTTTTACTGGCGTGCGCGTCGTACTTACAATTGTCTTTAAAGAGCGTTTTTGTAATTGTACATAGTCTCACAATTCTATAATTCTTTAATACGATTTTAAAAAACGCGTGCGGAGCTGCGGGAACAGCTAGTATTAAATATTTTTTGAAATTTTGCTTGGTCTACTATGTTATCGATATAGAAGCCAAAAATAATCTTTTTACAATTTTTGTCTGTCTGTCTGTCCCTGTGAACACGCATCACGCTGAAAATACTGAACCGATTTTAAGGAAACTTGACACAGTAATAACTAATATTAAAAGGTTACACTTAGGACTTTTTGTTCCATAAAACGCAAGGGGTTTTCCAGGATAACGAAAGAAAAGAAATTAGTTAATGTAACTAGACTTTTTTGCGACACCTTAGTACAAGAGCCAGCAACGTTGGAAGAACGAGAATTTTAGAAAAGTTGGTTCCTTAATATGAAAATATATTATGCCCTTCCAAAACAGGATTCAGGATACCTGGTAGCCGGTTAACGTTATGTTTTTTATGGCGCGTCACACCTTTACAGGGCAAAAGATTGATTTATAAATAGTTTTAAAATTGCCTAAAGCGCTCGCCTTACTAGTCCGGTGAAGCTGTTAAGACCTTGCTTGGTCAATAGCGTAGTCAGTTTGGAAAAAAAAAGCGTTCCTTGGTTGACGATTGACACTGGTATGTAAATGTAAAAAATATATAATTGATTAAAATATGTTGCAGATTAACGGTGATATTCTTTATAAACAAAATAATTCATTTCAAACCATTTTATTTTTTCCATTGCAAAAAACATCATATTCCATTTTATTAACCATTATGATATTGAGATTTCACCGTAAACAATTAAAAACAACGTAAACGTAGACATATGACTTGGGACTGACGCTATCTTGAATACATGCGTTTATAACAGGCGCTTCCACAATTATGGCTATCTTTATCATACAGCCAGTGTTGCGCTAAACTATAGCTATAGCCAAGTTATTCTATATATATGTTTTGGTAGGTGGTAGAGCCACGTTGAACCTATTACTGGTTTCAGGATGAGTGGGTCGACTCGCCCGGGGTAGTACCACCCTCTCACAGAAAACCGACGTGAAGTAACAATGCTTGCATTGCTGCATTTCGTTCGGTCAGTGAGAGCACCGGAGGCCCACCTCTCTTCCCCTTCCTCCTCTCCCGTTCCGCTTCCCATCCTCCCCCTCCAACACAGGATGGCAACGCACTTGCGACTCCCCTGGTGTTGTGAGTGTCTATGGACGGTGGTGAGCACTTAACATCAGGTGACCTACCTGTCCGTTTGCCTCATATGACATTTATAAAAATAATATATTTAATTTACCCTCTTTTATGTCGAAATAAAATAATATTTAAAAAAAAGTGTGTGTGTACTTATGTACACACGTTAGAAGTTATACTTCTTTGGCGTAACAAGATAAAAATCTTTTCAAAAATTTTATTTTTCGCCTTCTTCTACGTTTGTAGAAAAAACCACACTAACAATAGAAAAAAGGTATTTAATACATTGAAAGTTTTAGTACAAAGAAATACAAACAACAAAGAA
This sequence comes from Antheraea pernyi, assembly GCA_015888305.1. Lineage (NCBI taxonomy): Eukaryota > Metazoa > Arthropoda > Insecta > Lepidoptera > Saturniidae > Antheraea > Antheraea pernyi. Next base: position 701,775 of record MU158763.1, on the reverse strand, counting down.
ACAAAATGTTGACTATCGCTAACTTCAAGGTGTCGGTTTTTCGTGACGGTGTGCGCGCGCATCGTAAAAATTTACTCTCATCATTTTTCCCTAACGCGCCAAAAGAAGTATAACTTCAATAAAATTACAGTTATCTTAACATGGTTTGAACATACTTTTTTATTTACAAAAAATAGCATCGGGCACATTATTGTCAATAACAAAAATGTCTGGCAATAATAATTTCATGTTTCAGTAGCGTTTCAAAGTTAGTGAAAAACAAAACATTCTAAAATTATATAAAGTTCAATATTTTTGTATGTAAAGGTGCGATGATATCCATACTAATATTATAAAGAGGTAGAGTTTGTGAGTTTGTGACATTGTGACGTTGTAAGGGGTAATCTCAGGAACTACTGGTCCGATTTGGAAAATTCTTTCAGTGTTATATAGCTCATTTATCAGGGAAGGTTATAGGTTATATATATCATCACGCTAAGACACATGGGAGCGGAGCAGCAATGAATAATGTTGCAAAATCGAGGTATTTTTTTCCTTTTCAGAGCTTCCGCTGAGTTTTAGCGCAAAATAACCATTCCACGCTTACGTATTACCGCCCAACGAAGTGGGCACGGGTCGGCTAGTGAAGTAATAAACGCAACGTTTACCGGCAGCCAGGTAGCCCGTACGCTATGTGGAAGAACATAAAGATATATAAAAAACTCGCTTACTGAAATTCGCTCTCGAAACCGTTGCCTAGTTCTTACACAAATAGTCACAGGCAAGTGACAGTTGACGCATCTTGCTCATATCTTTCTAATATTTATATTTTTCTCTAATACAATGGAGTGTGAAAAAGTTTTAATACAAGTTGAAAATTGTTATGATGTCATTCAGTGTTTAATTTATCATTATTTATTTTTTGAATATATTTTAACGTTTAAATTACAATTTAACTCTATCAACTTGATATTTTATAATGTAAACTATACTGAGCGTATAGTAAACGCCTACAAAAAAGGGAAAGGATCTTCGTTCCAATTGGAGGTCCATAGACCTCTCAAGCTTTTTTTACATTACCGCAAATATGCATGGTTAGTTTTTATTTTAATTGAACCCGGTAGATGATGTTACGAACGGGTTGTAGGCTTATTTTAAAAGATTTATCACATACCATCTGGGTATATTTTTGAGGGAGTCCCTTGATAGTTTGGATTTACAATGGGAAACGGTAGATGTGGCTGCAATCGGGTTTTAGGTTTATTAAAATTTTTCGCCTTTAAAAATACAATTGAATCCGGTGACAATAGACTTGATGCAGACAAAGTTGCTCGGGTTAGCTAGTCGTAAATAATTTCAGAGGATTTAAAATAAAATACACTTCAGCTTACAAAAAATGTATAATACACATTAATAAAACGATACAAATACTAAAGCTGTCGCATAAACACTATCCCTTCATACATTTGATATTATACTACCTTAAACACTAATTCTACGTGAATGTTCAAGTATGTATTTTCACGGATAAGGAAAATATACGTATTTATATTTACCAAAATATAAATTATGAAGTATTTTATTAACGATAGACGACGATAGTGATGAAGCTTAGCAAAATTATAAATAATAAATGCAAAGTATTATAAGTGTTTCATGTACATTACATTAAATCTATCTGCATTACCTAGGACCACAGATCAGAGCACAACTTGCAGCAAATTACAATATTTTTACGTAATGAAATCTCGCCGCGTTTGCTGGATGAGTTGACTGTACAATGCGAGTGAGAATCGTAACGTATAAAGAATATCTTAAATAATTTATATTATCTCGATTACGCTCGAATTATCTACTAAGATTAAGAATGTAAATACAATTAGGTACTATAAAATATCGATAAAAATGAATATAACTCGCGTTATGAGCTATAATGTTAAGCGATTTTGACGATTTCTATTAAATACGTTATAATAACATAAATGAATTTAACTCGATGTCATAGATAGTAGACTTTGAGAAATTGTTCTTCAATAAACCCTGTGTTGGTATTTACGTATGGATGTATAATGTAAATACTTTGATATACCTACACAGGTGGACAGATTGTTGTACCCTTTTCAATTTATTTTAATGTAATAAAGGCATTTTTGCAGACGGAGTTATAATTTTATTACAAGTAAATTAACCGCTTAACTACTAACAATAATCATAATTAGAATAAAATTGGTGTCCCAGTTACAAATTTTATATATCATTGGCACCTTACACTAGACAAAATGTCGGCTACATTTATTTTATAGTATATATTGGTACATATTTTTCATAATAGTTATGAATGTCAATTATGTGTTTTGGCCGTAATTTAGTTCATGTAATGAGCGTTCTAATTTTACTTATTAATTAAATTACCTATATAGGCGTCATGTGATACTGTCGGTGTCGTTTAAAGTGCCAATATTATTTAAAGTGTTGTTAATGTCGCTCTGCTTGGATTCGGGTCGAATTGTTGAAATTAATGTCGAATTGTAACCAAAAATGTCGATTTCGTCCGCATTTATGAGATCAGGCGTAGCACCAGTCGCTGCAGGTTGGGTAACGACCGGATCTATTGAGGTATTGATTCCTCCTGAAAAAAGATATAATTTATACTTTAGCGACTTCAGTCAATGAGTAAGAAAAGTGTTTATCTTATGCGCAGTTAAATTCATTTACTACACGCCGGTTTTATGGCGTCTGTGATGTAGTACAGACTACAGAAGCAATTATTTACATTTGTACACATTAACATCTGAAAAAATATGTACAAAATATTCTAAATATTTAGACAAGCATCGGGAACCATTAATAATTACAGGTTTCGATATTTTATTTTAATATTAAAGCTTTACTGCAGAAAACTGTTAGAAAAAATAAATAATATTTTCTTATTCATCGTATAAATCTTGGTACTTATTATTATTAAATAACGCTAAGAATTTGAAAATCATTAGCACTCTAATCTTCTTTATTTTGGTCTTGGTAGCCTGGGTTACCGGTGTAGAGGTGCCTCATTTCTGTATGTCCATTACAGTCCTCATCAATCTTTTTGGCCGCTATGAATATAGCCATTAGTTCAGCTTTGTGCGTAATATAGTCAACAATTTAATACAGCACAAAGTTATATATTAGAATAGGAATCTAAAATCTGTATATATTTATACTTTATATGGTTCGACGTTGTACTATATATATTTATACGCGTATCTAAAGTTGTGTTCTATATTGAAATCGGGCAAAAAGATTGGCAGGGACTGTAATAAATTAGTAAGCAAATTAAAGAAAACTAGTTTCTGCCCGCGACTTCGTCCGCGTGGAATAGTTACTTTGGGCCAACGCCAACATGCAACGGATGATCTTAAAAAAAACCCCGAATTTGAAACATTTTTCATTAGTGCTCCACTCCCAGTCTGGTCTTACCATGATGTAATATAGCCTATAGCCTTCCTAGTAGTTCCTGAGATTAGCACGTTAAACCAAAGAAACAAACCCTCCAGTTTTATTATATTAGTATAGAAAAAAAATATAATATTTTAGCTAATAACCTACATATAGCTATAAATATAATTAATTTGTCAAATCTCCATGTACACCTGGATTAATCTGCGAAACGGGTGTATCAATTTCATAAAACTTTAAATTAAGATTAAGGACTTTTCAGAATATTCACTAGGCTACATGTCATTGCACTTTTTCACAGGTGCTGAACAGTAATTATAAAATTTAACAAAAATAACTTAAAATTGCTAAAAGAGTTGTGTGTGTTAAGTGGTTTTGGCGATATTACAATAAAAAAATAAAGAACAGCTTACAATTTAAGCAAATAAAACATGTATTGGTGTATTCAACTGGAAACTACAAATCGAAGGCCGACTCTAGACCGAATATTATCGGTATTTCTGTATTACCTGATAGATAAACGATTTGGATAGTTTTATAGTATCGCAATGAATAAACAACAAATATAACTACCTATCATACAATCCCGATTTACAATTATTAATTTAAAATATGTGTATTGAGATAACTAAAAGAGATCTCTTGTCTTTAAAGACTAAAGTGAACCTAGAACAGCAAGATATTGGTGCTATGACGTTTTAACATTACAGCCTTTTATAGGTTTTAGAAATGCAAAAATAAGTAAATAGGCGAGTCGTCAATCTGCTAAAAAATCTGCTTCCTGACGTAGTAAACATCAAGACTGAATCATCAGGCTTTTTACAAACACATCGAAACGAGTGCAGTGAATTCAATGGTAACTACAATACAATCCAAGAATAACGGCTGCTATAACGAGAGAAATATTCATAAACAGTCGTAGCATGATAGCGAGGTTGTTTTGCACTCGCACTCGCACGTCAATAACCTGTACTGTGACTGGCATATATTGGCTGATCTCGATTAACCTTTTGTCACATCGCATACTATGGACATTACGACAATATATTCAGCTTTTATTTTCTCGAAATGACTACGCTATTGACCTAGCAAGGTCTTAACAGCTCAAGGGTTCCACGCCGAGGGGACGGACCTAGGCTTGAGCCACTGCCGAGGAGGCCAAATCTGGTGTGCAGGAGCGAAATTTACCCCCAGACCATGGCGGCGTGATCTGTAGTTACGCGGGAGTGAGCGTGAACACGATCTGTTTGGAGAGACAGACTGGTACTGATCGTTCGCCTCCGTTATTTTACGGGAGGATTTGTAAAAATATGTCGCGGACGTCTTTTGTAGCGCGCAGCGTTGCGTACGGTTTCGTATTTTGCGGCGGATACAACTAAAGGACTGGGATGATTCGCGGCTTTTTCTAAGTAACTACTAGTAAGTGATTGAATGTACGCCCAGATAGAAGGCATCTCCAGGACCCTGTGGAGAACTTTATTCTGCACGTGTTATGAGGCACCGGTAACTTTACGTAGAACGCGGTTCGGGAGAACCTGCAACTTAATATATTCAGCATTTATATGGTGTTCTTTATTTAATCGTGCAATCTTCCATTCTACTATCGTCATTTCCTCTTTTATTTAAGCACGATTTATTTTAGCACGATTAGATGCTATCAATTTGATTGTCTGATGACTCCAAGATTGATTAAAACTGGCATAACTCATGAAATACATTATTTAACATTCTATGTACAGCCCATAGCGTGATTAAAGGCAAGGTTATGTGTAGATATATTTAAATCCATGCAATACAAGGTAGTTTATTAATAATCATACTGTATTTTTTAATGAAGAGTTATGATTTTTATAAAAATGATATACTTATTGTAATGTACCTAATCGTTAGAATATATTTGATCAGTGAAAGTGAAAGCAATGAAAGTAGACATTTAAAAGCCAAAACTAAAACGTGAACATAAATTATAGGAATTAATATTAGGCTCGTTGCTTTTTGTGCATTGGTTTAGTATTTATTTAGAAGAGAAGTGTCCCAAGAGTACTATTAAGTATGATTGCTGTTCCTCCGATCTGCGATCGAAGACCTTTTTGCTATATATTACTTGTGCATTTGCCGTCAGAATATTTAACGCTTTGTTAGCTTGTAACCTTTAATACTTTTTTATTGGAAACATAATAGTTACATATATAAAAGAACCGTAGAATTAAATAATATTTATTCGTAAATGTGTATGCTAACACAGGCTTAAACAAAATAATTGTAAAGGCCATCATTTGTGTATTTTTATATGATGTTTCTGAAGGTTTGTGTTATACATTCCTAATGCATTATGCGCTGAACGAGTGTTCTATTCTGAGCAATCGGCTGAAATCGGTACTGATTTATATATGTTATAAACATGATCAGTGGATAGCAGAGAACCGGTTATTGTGACTACCAATACTAACGCCTATATTTAGCTGGAACAGGAGGCGCCTCGGCCTGTTCGTTCAAGTACTTACATATCTTATGAAATAATTCTGTACCGAATGTTATTGGGATATAACTAAAAAAATTGATGAATGGATACTTTGTTACATAGCCATTTTATGTTACTAAATTATGCTACATATACACGTATTTATACATAATAAATGTTTGAAATAAGGTTACCTAAAAGGAGTAATGTCTATAAAATTGTATACAAAAACAAAAGCACCTATAAAATATATAAAACTAGCATTTGTTCGCGGCCTCGCTTGCTTTAAAGTAAATTTAATCTATCTTTATGTCTTTTCTGTATGAGAACGTGTTTGCAATATTTCAGATGAAGATTGGTTGAGTCATTAAGACGTGAAAATGTAACAAAGAAACTCACATTTGAATTTACAATATAATATGGGTGAAAATTATTACAGAAAACGCTAATGTGTGCCAGAGATAAGCAGGTAACGTACAAAGAAAATTATAAGATCATTCTATGAAGGTAATAAAACTCGGCAATGAAAATTACAGTTTTCTAAATTTAAGGATACTAAATATAAATAATTACGTTAATAAACAAGTCTGTTTAGATTATTAACAATTTTTATTGTAAAGGGTTTTATTACTATGAATTTTAGTGAAAATGAATTATAGATTCGTCTAAATAAAATTTTATACGATTATAATCAAGGAAGTGCCAGTTATCATACAAATAACTGAGTTTATTATAATTTAACTAGCAACTAATAAAGCGTGTGAAAAGAAATTTGAGCGAAACATAATGAACATGTAAAAGTAACAATTTGATATTTACTTTTAACTTTTCCATATTGTAATGATTATATATACTTTTTAAATCTACCTATTTGTGCAATGTATGAAATTCATGTGCTATAATCATTGCTGTCATAAAACGATGTGATATGGGAAGCGTTGCGGTTGTGGGACCTACCAGTGTGGGGCAATAAGCATATGGGCATTGGTGTGGTGCTTGGCTTCTCTACAGTGTGTAACACCTGTCGCTGCGCGTATTGCGCGTCTTTCGGCTCCCAGAAGAAGACGTAGTAGAGGGAGAGCATGATCGCGGCGAGCGACACGCAGAACACGTATATGATGACTGTGAGCACGCGGACGCT
>MU158763.1:658752-694717 GCA_015888305.1 Antheraea pernyi | reverse complement strand
CGCTCTTCTTATCACGCTTCCTCTCGTAGAGCGCGTCCAGCACCACTTCGTGACCAGAAGCCGTGCCTAAACGTACGGAACCAGCGCACGATCGCACGCTACCCGAAGTATACGACTTGCACGACATCGTACTCGACGACCTCAGGCCAAATGCACCGCGGTACCGTCTTCGTGTCAGGTATTCAGGTAAGTGGGTTACGCGCTTATCGATATGCCCCAGTTTTCCCGATGCGCCGCGGCCGAGTCGCGTGGCCGGGTCACGCCGATAGTGTCTGCCGTTTGACACCTCTTGATGCGGACTGCTGTTTCATTATTATGGCGCCCGCTTCGGACTTCATTTGTTTATCCTTTAATTTCACGCTCAGTTCACGTAAATCTATTCCAGTTCCTGTGACGTAGCAATACGATCGCGATTCGTATATCACGGATCCGTCCCTGAACTTTCATTGTTTCAGTTAACGAGCGATTACACTTTTATCAAAGCCGTGTTATACAGTAATGTTTAATTTATGACAAATTGTTTCGTATGCCGCGTCACTTGTAAACAGAGTATCATGTAAGTACATAAAAAGTACTCGTAGTATTTCGCGACAAAAACGAACGCGAGTTATAATGATTTGTGTTTATTTTGAACGAGGTCGCGATATAACAATACGCAAACAAAGTTAATTCAAGAGAGGGTGGCTCGTTATTGTGACAGCGGATGAATTGGCATGAGAGCCATCGCGGTAGAGTTCAGAGGGCCGGAGGCGGCGCGGAGTGGCGCGGCGCTGCGGAGCCGACGCTTTTGTACCAAGTGCGCCGCTACCAGCAAAATCAATAATATACCGTCAACTCAATTTATACGTCTAGAATATAGTAATTTAGAATACTCCTATATCAGTTAAAGTACTACCTTTTATTGTTTAACTATATGTGAATTTATATAACATTTTTAATATATAGGATTGCTTTTTCTACAAAAGATATGACAATTCTAATGAATATTAACTTTACACTTTATTTCGGACCGCAATAATTATTTTTGTGTTATATAACGACTTTTTAGATTTTTTTTTACTTTGAAAAACTACGCCTATAATATAAATATAGTAGACAATAGTCTACTCATAAATATTATAATGTTTTGTAAAATTGACTTATTATGAGACTAGCTTCGAATAAAATTCGTACCTAATTGTTTACCAGTTTAGAGCAGCTGCAATTGAATACCTAACTTGATAGGTGAGGTAATGCATTGGCATCTTCTAGTCTACCAACAGCAGGTAGTCATCCCGATAGAAAATTGTCTACAATAATGGTATAGATTCATCGTGATATTACATTCATATAAAACTCAGAATATAAACGTATGATTCAAACGAGGAATTCTAAATACAGACCGGTGTAATAAATCTTAATATAATGTTTATGAAGTTTTGTTATATTTTATTTTATTATTTATTTGTTTTTAATAGGAATATTTTAATTCTTTGCTAGGTTCATCTATACTATACTATAATATTATAAACAGGTAAAGTTTGTGAATTTGTGAGTGTGACGTTGTAGGGGGTAGTCTCAAGAACTACTAAACCGATTTGAAAAATTATTTTAGTGTTATATAGCTCATCTATCGAGGAAGGTTATAGGCTATATACAATCACGCTAAGACCAATAGAAGCGGAACACCAATGAAGATTGTTTCAAAATCGGGATTTTTTTCCTCTTGAGAGCTTCCGCTGCGTGTTAGCGTTAGCTCAAAGTAACTATTCCACGCGGACGAAGTCGCAGGCAGAGGCTAGTCTATGATAATCGTCAAGTCTGTTTCCACTGTGAGCATTTGGTTGTGATTAATTAAGCTCTGGGTCACGTTCAGTCTCTTTAAGGAAGACGGTGACCACTTAATGTATGTGTGTATGCTCCTGGCCGTTTCCAGCCACAGCGACTCCTCCAATTCCGACGCTCTTTTGGCTAATATAGCCGATTATTTTCCGGAAGGTGCGTGCACACTGTGCATAAGTGAGAACACCATTCTCGTAGGTATAATTGATTGCCGCTGGTGGTCGGGCTTTCCACGCATCACGTCTAATGTCGAGTGCAGCACATCGATGTTCTTCGTAAATCTGAACTATAGTTGCCACATGAGCTTTCCATCTTCTAAAGATATAATAAGAATGTAAAACTAAAACGACTATGATAGACTTTAAAAAAAAATTGCAGGTGTCTTGGTAAAAGTAATAAAATACATTTCAATAATTTTTGGAAATGTGTGTCTGTCTGCCTGTTTGTATGAACACGCGTCACTGCTAAAGTACTGCGTTCACGATAAAACATCACCAAGAAAATCATAAAGTACATCGAGTAACATTTAGTCTTGCTTTCATTGAAATCGGTTTACTCTATTAAAAGTTATTGTAATTTTAATGACGATGCGACTTAAGTACTACAGAATAGTAAATAAGTAAATGGACTTAATATATACAGATTAGTCACTGCTTTTTGCATTAGGTTCCAGGACTCTTTTTTTTTCTCGAACTGACTACGCTATTGGCCTTTTTGGAGGCTTCTACAGCTTCACCGGACTACTAAGGCGAGCGCTTAAGGCACTCAGCCGATTTCAGCCAGGAGTCGCAGACACAACTAGTTTTATATGTATACTAGCGGAACGGACGTTGTCCAGCCTTGATAATAAAAAAAAATCTAAAATACAACCACAGCGCCACCTACCGGGTCCAATTGTGAATCTAAACTATTCTCGGATCCACTGGAACACGCACACAAAATTTCATCAAAATCGGTCCAACCGTTTAGGAGGAGTTCAGTGACATACACACGTACAGAAGAAATTTATATATAAAGATTTCTACGGATAGCTTCTTTTTCGGCTTCACAAAGAGAACTTTGAAGATAGTGCTTATATATAAAATTTTGGTACGTTTATATAGGTGTTTTTATATACATGAGCTGCCATACAGGGTCTGCAAGTATGTATTATATATTACTAGCGGACTCGGCAGACGTTGTTCCGCCCTGATTATAAAAAAATCCATGACTAATTATATACCAAAACGCTCCCCATGAATCACTTTATCCACTGGTGAAAACCGCTTGAAAATCCGTTCAGTAGTTTTTGAGTTTATCGCGAACAGACAGACAGACAGACGCGATAGGGGACTTTGTTTTATACTATGTAATGAGAATGAAAAACAGAAATAGATAATTTCAAATCAGTGTAGCGCTATCCTACTTATATAGAAGTACCTATTTACCTTATTTCTCTTTAGTATGACCAACCGTGACGTGTTTCGTGTGTCTGTGTTATTTGTTTGTTCGTCTCAAATTTTGTACTAACTTTAACGTCCGTTTATCATCATATATAGGCTCCCATCGAAAATCAGCGCCGCAGTACTACTTACAGTATTGCAGATTTTTGCTGAATGGGTTCGCCAATTGTTGGACATCTATTTTTTCATTTTTAAAATGTTTTTTTTTTCTGTCATAATTATTTGTGTAATTTTAATTTAATTGTATGGTCGTTCCAACAATAAAGTATTTCTTTCTTTCTTACCTAATAGTTTTGTGAGTAAATGTATTATTTTAGCATATTTACATATTATTTACTATTCAGGGACGTAGCACGTTACTATCGGAAAAATTAAACAGAACAAAGTAATTGATGCTCAGTGTGGACACAATTGGGTTAAGCTAATTGGATTACAGGAAACCCCTCGTGTCGATTTTAGTGATTATGATGTTTCGAGACTTTAGCATGTATTGTTGTTTTACGTTAAATAAGAATTAAATTAAACATTACATTTTTATTGTTGTATATATTTGTGTAGCAACTATATCAACCGCATCATGAAAGGACGCGAGTATGAACCTTAATATGACCGTGAGCCTTCGATAAAGGGGAAAAGTAAAGAGGTTATTATTCCTTGATAAAGAGGAGAAGTAAAGAGGTTATACTTCATCGTAGAAAGTTTTATTCCTTAAACTTACCATTCAAATAAAAAAAAATGTTTTTCATTTGAGTGCACTGGGAGTTTTGGTGGGATCTTGGTCTGTCATGTAGTGGATTTTATATTTTATTCATAATCTTCTGTTACTTGACTCTATATTGTGTAAAATTGGTGGTGTTTCATGTAATATAGTTTGTTTATTGTGCATAAGTGAAGTGTATGGAAAATAATACCACGGACCATGACTTCTGAGATGCCACAAAAACTCCGTGGAAAGTTCTAACAAGATGGCCGCCATCTTGTTAGTTCATTGAAATTATATCAAGAAACTTGTAATATCGATACTCACTTGACAATGGTAGTATAGAAGACTTGTAATACTATTATAACTACTCGATAATGGCAGTAATAATCTAAAAGATTGGTTGCCAAAAATAAAGTTTTTTTTTTATTGAAATTGTCAAAAGTTTCAATAAGAACACAAACCCTTTCATTCTTTAAGGAAAACAATTTCATTAATATATATGTATATCGATTTTTTATTCAGAAACCTTCTCGGACATCCCTAGAACACGCTACAAAATTATTATCACAATCTGATCAGTAGTTTCGGCATGCATAGAGAACAAGCACACAAAGATTGAAATTGGTAAAACTATAGGCTGGCGGGGAAAGAAAATATCGTGAGGAAACCTGAACTCGAGAAATATTTATAGAGTACCATCGTATGTGGGAAAATATATAACTTTGGATTTCTTGAAGTTCGGAATTGCCAGTATGTCATGGGCTGACGTAATTATTATGCTCATACCTTCCCTTGAGTACAGGCCTACGACCCTGCAGTGATACTCTTACAGGCTGATGTGATGCGATGATAATAAATTATTTATCTGAATAATAAACAGGATTGTGATATAAGATGCATTAGAGAACGAATCTTATTTAAAAGTATAACGGAAATGTTATCATCTTCTGCCGCATAATTATTTATTACTAGCGGGCCCGGCAGACGTTGTCCCACCCTTATTATAAAAGAAATCCTTGACCAATTACATATCAAAACGTTTCTCATGAATCACTTTATCCACTGGTGAAGACCGCATAAAAATCCGTTCAGTAGTTTTTGAGTTTATCGCGTACAGACAGACAAACACGGTTGGGGACTTTGTTTTATACTATGTAATAATAATGATGATAATTTAATAAGTCCATGCCCACTACTTATCTCTTCTTTGTCTTCGTTGGGATGACATTTTCATGAAATGTTTTCAGAGAGAGCGGAATCAAGGACCGTTTAATATCAGCCAATAAATGACGTCAAAATTTACGACACATCGTATAAAATATGTTAACTCATAATGCTAGACAGCCATCCACCTGATACTGAAAGTAGTTTTAAATAGCTCAAGCTAAACAAATTTTTAAGAATCGATACTCGAGTGCAACTATCTCTCCGTGATCGTTTCTAAAAGTAAATAACCAAAATAAATGTACATGTTTTAAAAAAAGGCAACTTAAAATAGAAAACCAGACAATAACAAAAGACGGAGTCGTCCTGACTACGGCAGATTAACAATGCAATTTTATTTAAATCAAAAATACTTTTTTCTGATTAGGCTCAGGTAGCCAAAACTACCACCGGTTCGAAAAACAACCTAGTTATCAAGGAGAATCGGTAAGACCATCGAATTTATTTTAAATTTTTATTAAAACTGATATTATGTATCTTAGTACCTCGTAGGAACTGTCTTTTACAGAATCGCCAAACCTTCTTCCTGCTTAAATCAACACTGGTCAAGATTCGCTCCTGTGTATGTGCGTATGTGCTATAAATAAAACACTATACAATCTGGATATGATATTTTTTATAATTCTCTAGCAATATATAGCTATATATAGCTCTATAATAATTTTGAGGTGTAAGGGGTGTCAAATAACATCTAAGACTTGAGACATCCAAGCCAACCTCACCTGCACGTGGTGCACCCTGCTGAATAACGAACGAGGCAATGGCGTAAGCGGAGTTGTAGGGTTTTACAGCCTTACTGGGTCGCAACCACCATGTATATGGCGAAAACGCCCGTCATAGTGATTCGCTTTTGCGGATCGCGTTTCGGGATCAGCCTGTGCATATCCAGCTTTTCACAGGCCGGCATAACAGCGACGACCAGCGATGGATAGTGTGTCACTCGGTGGTCGCCATTGTTTTTGGATTGTACTGTGCTCACCATCAGGCACAGTGCAGTCACTTTGTTGTGCTACAATAAAAAATAATAATAATAAAGTGAAGTAAAATGAAATAAGTACACGTTTTAATAAAAACTAATTATTCTATTTACTTTAAAAAAAATACATTAGAACAGTATTATGCTAGTTGTTGTAGTGCAATATACTGTTACTCTGTCTCTATTGAAATTAATAACATTCTGGCTGACCCGTGCCCACTTCGTTGGACGGTAAACATTTTTTTTTTACTCATTTTGATTTATACTTTTTGTGACTTTTAAATATAAAAGTGCTGTCGCTGTCGCTGACTTCTTCGTAGGCATTATTAACCTCTACAATTTTTCTTTGTCTAGAACTCAATGATCTCTCATCGATCGTAAGAAACGTTTTCTTTCGACCGTTTTTTTTCCGATTTACTTTGCAAATCCGACTACCACAAAAAAGTCTTTTCATTTTTTGGGTATATAGGGTCACTATAACACTTACAAATAACGTGGCTTTCTATTGGTAAAATAATTTTCAAAAGCGGTTTAATAGATCCAGATATTACCCCTTTCAACCTCACAAACTTTACCTCGTTATAATCTTATATATAAAATTCTCGTGTCACAATGTTAGTAATCATACTCCTCTGAAACGGTTTGACCGATTTTTATGAAATTTTATATGCATATTCAGTAGGTCTGAGAATCGGCTACTATCTATATTTCATACCCCTAAGTGATAAGGTTTGTCCACCCCTAACATTTTTTTTTCCCCCTTTTTTTTAAATTTTATTTTGTTGTAATGAGGCATTAAATAATACATACAACCCTAAATTTTCACCCTTCTAACACCAACCCCTATTTTTTAATAGTCATTTTAGTGATTAATAATTTTTTATCCCACTCGATAACTGATCAATTATTTTGAAAATTATTTCACTGTTAGAAAGGTATATTAGATTACGTTTTATTTAGGTAAATATATATTATATAGTAAATGGGGCGTGGAGGTGAGGGTCAAAAGAGCAACCCAGTGGAGGAAGATATTAAGTTATTAAATAAGTGAAATATGAAACAGTGTAGACCCTATATAACGACACTTACGAGATTATGTATTTTTTGGCGTTATAGAGTTAATTGGAATGAAAATAAAATTGATATTATTTTGTTATTACAATACATATTTACTAATATTCTGGTTTCATCAGCTTTAAAAATGTCACTTGGAGCGTACTTTTCTTACAATTGGGGCCGCACTCTATAAATATAGTCGTCAGTAATACTTCTATCAACACTTCGAGCTTCTCCGTTAAGTTTACCACAGTTGATATGGTGCCGCTGCTTAAACATACTGAGCCCTCTTTCTAATGCTTTGAAAGCGATTAAACCTATTTTTTCGGCAAACTTTTCTGCCTTAGCTTTCACGATCGGCTCCGAGACCATTAAAGGATAACTTGATCCAAGTTTTCGAATTTAGGTTTGTTTAATTTCTTAATCGAATATGCATCCTCCTCTGCTTGCAGAGTTTTTCCTTATTTATCCATGTTGTAGACATGGTAGAGCAGCGATATCGTAAGCATTTCACATATCTTTTCTCCTGCCTCTATTGAGCGTATCAGTAAAACTTTTTCATCAATTCATAAAAAGATCTTTTATTCTCCATGTAACAGTTTGAAAGTTTGTAAGCAACTAAGAATATGATAATGTATAACAACCTAACGATGGCCTAGTGGCGGAGGTATGTACGTGCCAGTTACAAAAGAGAGAATTTCTGAAAACAATCAATAGGTACGTCAGTCGATGTAAACGCGTGCTAAATAATAAGGAAACAAAACAACAAACAATAGAACGTACACAGCTCCAGTTCTTACTAATTTTGGCAATTTAGAAAGTACTGCTTAATTGTTATCATTATTTATAATGACTGTGATCTTATATAGAGTGTATCATTGTATAGAAAATACGATATTGTATAAAAAATGTCGAACAAAAACAGTGATTAGAAATTACTATAATATTTCTACTTTAAGCTACGCAATCAATATCATAGGTACGTTCTGACAAGAATATAAAAAAAATCCAAGATAAGTTGATTTAGACGTTATATACGTCTAATATACAATTCTCCTATATCTAAGAACAAGTTTTACTTGTCACACCATTTTTGACTAATAACATGTCTCTGACATACGACAGAGCAGAATACGCAAAAATAAAAAAAAATAAAAATACAAAGATCTAGGTCATCTATGAATTTATGTTGTCATGAATGTTTCTTCGCTCAAATTAGTTATTCTTTCACTGTTTCCGATCTTGGAGTCCATGGTTAAAATAAAAATTACAAAAGCATACAGAATGACGTGAGCGTGTGACATCAAACTCTTTATTTTATGTACCTAATCTATGTGTAACTATTTCAATAGAACGTAATTATTAAGTTTATCAGAAGTGTTAAGAAATTCGAATATGGTTATAATTAATACAAGGTACTTAATCTTGTCGAATTTTTTCATTATTTTAAATAAGAAATAAAAAGGTATGGATTCCATTTGTGTTAAGTGGTACTTCAGTGGTACAATTATAATCATATTTAAAGCGACGCAGTCTTAATTGAGTTCCGATAATAATAGATAGCAAGGATGCAACCGGAGAGGTGGACAAAAGTTGCTATGATGTGGACGGGTGCAAGTGCTAAAAGAAGAATAGGTAGACCCATAGAGTAACAAACCCGCGCAGTGTAAGCGGTTTCATAATTCTATGAGGTAGACCTAACACAAGATGGTCACACGACCTTCGTAAAATAACCACAGATTGGCTCAACGCAGTGAAAAATGAAGACAGATAGCAGGAGCTGGAAGAGGCCTTTACCCGAGAGGGGTCCATCCCAAAATTATAATAAACTATTACTAATTATAATTAACTTAACTAATAGTTAACTTAACTTAAAAACTTTACTTTTTTATAACTTGTTTATTATAAATTATGTACTGCTTTGGTTTTTGGAATAAACGGGCTTTTTAGTTACTTATTAATAATAGATTATTATACCTGTGGAATATGATTGCATTGTCTTGCAGTGTCAGTATGTATTGAGATTTTAAGGGTATGTAACCACTGTCATATATTGCACAAATTCTAGCAGGGTCTCTTATTTGTACAAGTAGGTGTTCCAAATGTTATGGCAGTTGTTTAAAAAAATTATATGAAGAATTTGCGCCAACATGTACAAAACTTAAGGCCTCTTGGAGCGATAATAACTCAGTGATTAGCGTATTCGCACAAAGCGTAAATCGACGCAGGTTTAAATCAATGTGAATGAACCGGAACTTTCAGTAAAGGAAAACATCCTGATGGTGTACGGCTTTTTGGCCGTCTGGGAGACGGTCTATGTGTGCCAGGCTGTCTCTGTTCAGCGGGAGGCCCAGAACCACTCTGGACTGGCCACCGGGGCGACATGTGTAGTGCTTCGTCCTCCCTCATCATGGCGGTAGTGGGCACCCATGGAGTTTTAGTCCGTGGGAGTCGGACATAACCCACTCTCTCCCCCGGAAGGGTGGTGTATCCATAAAGGATTTCCCCATATAAAAAAAGGGCTTTGATTATGCCCTTTGGAGCGATGATGGCTTAGTTGGTAATGTGTTCGTACACCGCGTCGATGGTCGTAGGTTCGAATCCTAGCAACTGAGTCTGTGCTTTCGGTGAAGGAATATATCGTGGTGGTAGGACTTTTTTTTAGTCCATCTGGCTAGCTAATACCCTCGAGTTTGATATCTGTATCCAAGCACTTGTTCGTTTCATCTAGCAGGTGCACTTGAGAGCAATTCCCCTCTAGGCGTAACGTGTACTGGCAATTGCACTTGAAATTAGTGTTGTAAAAATCGCTCTTGGTCTTGCAAATCTTGATTTTGCCAAGACTGACCCCTGAAAGATTTGAACAAGAACAAGATTGAGCCTGCGAGACTCTTACAATCTCTTAGTTAAGTAAAAGTGAGCTTTGGGCATTGTTAATAATCTGTCATTATTAACAAATACATTTTAAAGCGCACAACGTTCGTAGTGAGGACAATTTCATCATATTTTAATATTTATACAATTACTTATAAAATATGATAAACATTGTCCTAACTAACGTTAAAAAATGAACTCAAAGTCATGCACGTCTCCAAAAAAAACACTGCATTGAATCTAAAGACATTACTTTCTTTATATTCCTGTAATCTTCTGTAAGTTCCTCATTGAATCGACTATTATTTATTTAATCAATCATATGAGTAGGACCTAACAGTAAATCCAAAGAGTTTATATAATTAATTATATCACTCGTTCTGAACAAAAATTGTTCATAATTTATACACATAAATGAAATAAATATTTTATTATGGAATCACGTTGTAAATTATATCATATTACATAATACTGTAACTGATTACTATATTAACCATTATAATTCTGTATTTATTTCAGCAATTGCTATTCTACATTTAAGTACATTTAAACAAAGCTATCACAGTTTATAAAACACATGACAATTGTCTCTAAATTCGTACAGTGAGTGTTTGTAATTAAGTAAGTACATTAATATATTTTTTCAATGTTTTAAATGAAATATAATAGTAATATTGTATATCAGAGGATTATTAAAAGCGGTAAGTCTTAAAACCCGTTAAGTTTTGCTGAACTTTTTTGATACTATTCCAATATAATAAATACATTTTATTACGTTTACAGAAGGAAAAGGTGTTTGACCTACAGTGGGAAATTTATGTACAAATAACTTATTTTATTACTGACACACAGGCGTCACGACTTTTGTCGGAACTTTTCATTGTTTAAAAACAGTTTCGTTTACAAAATCTAGTTTATGAACCACAGTGAAGACGTTGACGTATTTTTATTATAATGTATAAGCATATGACGAGAGTAGACTGACGTTATCTAAGATTTCTATTATAGATTATTCTTCTTCTACAGTACGTCAGAATATGTACACACGTACAGTACGTATGTATTCAGTGGGTTCCGATTATTACTTTCAAAGTATAGAGTACAGTAATTAATTCATTATCTGGATATTACTAATGCGTGTTTCACAATTTAACAAGTACAAAACTGGTTGAAATTGTAATAAAATAACGGTTAATTGAATAACATTTCAATAAATAAGTTATTTTAAGTCTTGGCGTTTTGACCGCTGTTTCGCTTGGTGATAACTGACTATATGGCTCTGCAGTTTCATGCATATCTATTATATGCATTACAGATATATTGTGGCCTTAATCGAAATAAAATATGTTTAATCCGACTTATTGTATTCACGCGTTATCACTACATATTATAAAACAAAGTTCTCTGCCACGTCTGTCCGTCTGTCAGTCTGTTCGCGATAACTTCAAAAACTACCGAATATATTTTCATGCAGCTTTCACCGGTAGATGAAGTGATTCGTGAGGACGGTTTATGTACCTGTATAATTTGACAAGTTTTTTTTATTATCAGAGCGGGATGGCGTACACCGGGCCCGCTAGTTTTGATAAAAAAAAAAAAAAAGATGTGGTGTCGTGGGACACCAGGTAGGAACGAAGTTCCTTCGGCTAATGTAGAATCAACACATTTTGCAACAAAAAAAATGCAAGAAAGAAGGAGAAAGAGAAAGGTATTATACGCTACTCGCTTGTGTATACGACGTCGCGCCTGCGCACGTCTCATTTAATAACGGTTTTGTTCCACGGACTTTTTCTTACGGTTTTACTATCACATTTTTTTCAGTTCGGTCACGCAGCAAAATCCCTATCCCCTCCAAGCCTGCCGTAAGGAACTTCGCTTGTGTATACGACTGTCGCGCCTGCGCACGTCTCATTTAACGGTTTTATTCCACGGACTTTTTCTTACGGTTTTACTATCACATTTTTTTCAGTTCGGTCGCGCAGAGAAATCCCTATCTCCTCCAAGCCTGCCGTAAGGAACTTCGTTTGAATATGAACTTTTTACATGAATTAGATAGTGCTAAATATATCGTATAATAGTAATTCAATATCTTTATCATGTACCATACAGTAACATACAAACTAAACTGATGTTGTTTGAAGAGATGTTGGCTTAGTTGATATCGTGTTCGGACACAGCATCAATGGACGTAGGTTCAACGAATCCTAGCAACTGACTCGGAGCTTCTGGTGAAGGAAGACATTGTGATGATACCATAGCATGGTGGTAGTAGGGCTTTTCTAAGTCCACCTGATTAGTTATCACAAGCAATGTTATTATAAATAAAAAGCTTCACAGGGCCTTGTTGAAACTTGGCTACCTAGCTTATTTTAAGCAACATATAACTATTTCTTTTTCACCACCGATATTGAGAATATGCCATTATTTTCACGTTTTATCTAAGATAGTGTGGCGTTACAATATTACTTTACGTATATGTGCGTCATCGTGCCATTTGTTTTGTAAAAATATCATGTAGGTAACGTATCTTTAGTTATAATATTATTGATCACGAGTTAATAATCTGCCGCCAAGCACCAGTTTTTTTTAAATTGTAGCGTGGCAAGATTACTGCATTGTGCCTGATGATAAGCACAGTACAATCCAAACAATGGCGACCACCGTGGGACACATTATCCATCGCCGCTGTCATGCCGGTCTGCGAATAGCTGGATATGCACAGGCTGATCCGGAAACGCGACCTGCAGAAGCGAATCACTATGACGGGCTTTTTCGCCATATACATGGTAGTTGCGACCCATTCAGGCCGTAAAACCCTACCACCCCGCTTCCGCCATTGCCTCGTTCGTTATTCAGCAGGGTGCACCACGTGCAGGTGAGATTGGCTTGGGTGTCTCAAGTTTTAGATGTTATTCGACATCCCTTACACACCTTGGTGTGTTCCGGAAGCTGCACTTGAGATCCAAGTTCCTCTAGATATAGCGTGTTTGCCACCTTAGACCACGGAGCTCGTCTAACATCAGGTGAAATTGTGGTTTAATGCTGAAACCCAAAAATTATTTTAATAAATATGACAAGCTTATAAAGACTTGCCCTCAAGTTGACGATACACATCTATAGGTGGGCCTAGAAAATAATAAATCACCATCTCAATGAAAGTATGTTGTTTTGTGTAGTATCTTGAAGACTACAACTGTGTTATTGTCACTTCATAGTATAGATATGTATTATAAAGCGTTAAAGGGTAATAAACCCATAGATTTATTAACAAACTAGCTGTGCATGCGACTACGTTCGCGTGGAGATTCATGTATTTTTTTAAATATCATAGGAGGTAAACCAACAGGTGGCACACATGATGTCAAATGATCACCACCGTCCATAGACACTTGCAACACCAGAGGAGTCCCAAGTGCGTTGCCAGCCTGTGTTTGGGAGAAGAGGGAGTTGGGAAGCGGGAAAAGGGAGAGGAGTTGGGTATCCGGCGCTCTCACTGACCAAACGAAACGCAACAATGCAGGCATTGTTACTTCACGTCGGTTTTCTGTAAGATCATTGTACTACCCCGGGCAAACCGACCCATTCATGCTGAATCAAACCAATAATACATAGAGTAACAAACCGCGCGTTGTAAGTGTAAGCGGTTTCATAATTCTATGCAATAATAGCTTCAGCATGGCTCTACCACCTACAAAATAAAAACAATGATATAAAAATAGTTTAAAAATGAATTAAATGTTGAATTATAAATTTCAATATCGACGATTTAACATGACTTCACCCTTTGTGAAATGTTCTGTTCGTTAAGACGCAACGTGGTACTATGGTAAGCATCCAGTCGTTGGTCACATTTTGAATGTTCATATGTACCTTTTTTTTTCGCGAACTGACTACTTTATTGACCTGGCAAGGTCTTAACAGCTTCACCGGACTACATGTTCATATGTAATTCTCGGAACAGAGTGTGGCAGTCAAAACAACAGTTATCCGTACTTAATACGCGTCCTTATTTCTATTTCAAAATCCAGCGTGATGAAAGAAATGAATTGAACCTAATAAATTAATTGTCTGCTATCGATTTTAATGACAGTTAAACTTCATTAGTCTAATTTCGTAGCAAGGGTCACACTTGTTAGTAACCAATCTCATCACAAAAATATTCGTCCACTTGATACCAGATATTTTACCCTCTTTCAAATCATTATGAAGTACAACTCGTAGTTCAAAGTTTAATAGTAAGAATTAAGAAAATCCGACTCGTAACGCAATAAATCGAAGGTATGACATAGCAAAAGGTGAAGACGGTAGAGGCACGCTGAAGCTATTACTGGCTTCAGCATGAATGGGTCGGCTCGCCCGGGGTAGTACCACCCACTCACAGAAAACCGACGTGAAGTAACAGTGCTTGCATTGTTGCGTTTGGTTCGGTCAGTAAGAGCGCTGGAGGCCCACCTCCCTTCCCCTTCCCCTTCCCTCTCTTCTCCCCTCCTCTCACTATTCCACCACCCCTTCCTCCCAAACACAGGCTGGCAACGCACTTGCGACTCCTCTGGTGTTACTAGAGTCTATGGACCGCAGTGATCACTTAACATCAGGTGACCCGCTTGTTTGTTTGCCTCCGATGATATCAAATAAAATTAAAGTAGATTAATTCACGCATTCACTGATATTTTAAGAAAACTCAAAAATCAGTCGAGTAGCTCATAGTGAATTTCAAGTTTCATTCTATCCGTAATGCAGTAAATGAAATGTAATTCTTTTCACTATTTTCTAATAGATGTATATTACATCTGCCGCCAAACTCGAAAATTCTATTAAAATTATGTATGTGTTTGTATATATATATATTCGAACTTAACTCAAAAACACTTTGCTTGCTTTCTATACGTCATTCCTTCGTTAATAGTCTATCAATAATAAACGTACAAATCGTAAGAAATATATAAAAAAAAATCGGTTATCTAAAACCGAATTCGATGATTTATATAACAGTATGGAGATATTTGTTTCCAAAGTTCAATTATTTAACCTATAGTAATCATTGATAATACCTTTGAAATTATAAAATACTAGCGGACCGGGCGGCCGTTGTCCCGCCTCGATAATAACTATAATAATTGAAAATTCAACCGTAGTGCCACCTACCGGGTCCAATAGTGAATCTAAACCATTCTCGAATCCACTGGAACACGCACACAAAATTTAATGAAAATCGGTCCAACCGTTTTGGAGGAGTTCAGTGACATACACACGTACAGAAGAAATTTATATAAAAAAAAGACTAGCAGGCACGGCGGACGTTGTCCCGCCGTATTAATATAAAAAACCTTGACAAATTCCTTGACCTAAACCTTCCTCATGAATCAATTTATCTGTTGGTGAAACCGTTTGAAAAACCGTTTAGTAGTTTTTGAGTTTATCGCGAACAGAAAGACAGATAGATGCGGCGGAGGACTTTGTTTTATAATATAAAGTGATATGGCAATGAGTAAAAATAAAATCACTAGACTTAAATAATTACTATGCAATCAATAGCCATGAACGCACAAATAATAATTAATAATAATAATAATTTTGGGGTGTAAGGGGTGTCGAATAACATCTAAGACTTGAGACATCCAAGCCAACCTCACCTGCACGTGGTGCACCCTGCTGAATAACGAACGAGGCAATGGCGAAAGCGGGGTGGTAGGGTTTTACAGCCCGACTGGGTTGCAACCACCATGTATATAACGAAAAAGTCCATAATAGTGATTCGCTTCTGCGGGTCGCGTTTCGGGATCAGCCTGTGTATATCCAGCTCTTCGCTGGCCGGCATGACAGTGGCGACCGGCGATGAATAGTATATCGCTCGATGGTCGCCATTGTTTTTGGATTGTACTGTGCTTACCATCAGGTACAGTGCAGTCATTTTACCGTGCTACGTAAAAAAAAAAACAATTAAAAGTAAATAAAAGTGAGATTTTGAAAACGGTAATATTTTTTACTACATATACAGTTTTATCCATGTACAGGTATTCATTAAAATGTTACAATATTTTTAATTTAAATATAAATAACTTTATGATAATTTTATCAATGGTATTAAGTATATCACGTGTTCCGATTCAATAACTTTTCGTATTTGAAACTGACTTTTTTTTTTTTTTCGAATTGACTACGCTATTGACCAAGCAAGGTCTTAACAGCTTCACCGGACTACTAAGGCGAGCGCTTAAAGCCCTCAGCCGATTTTATTTTGACAACTAGCTCAAGGGTGCACGGCACACCTCGGCTTGGGTTTTTGCCTGATACATGAGCTAACCTAAGCTAAGCTAATTATTCATACAGATATGAGTTGTTGAAACATATATATGTACCAAGCATACATACTTCAATAACTCATATATATATTTCGTATCGAATAATTTTCGAAACTATTTCAGTTTAATAAGGGAAAAAAGATAAAACCCTTCCACTTGCATGTGTAAGCGTGCATGCGTGCACGTGTGTAGAGGTGATATGTGTAATGTTGTCGCAGTGATGTAAGATTTTGTGTCACTGTATCGCGCGAGCAGCGTACTCAAGGCTCCACGCCGAGGGAACGGACCTAGGCTTGAGAAGCTGCCGAGGGGGGTCTAGTCTGGTGTGCGGGAGCGAAATTTATCCCTAGACCACGGCGGCGTGATCTGTAGTTACGCGGGCATGGGCATGAGCACGCTCTGTTTGGAGAGACAGGCTGGTACTGATCGTTCACTGCCGTTATTTCATCGGAAGGGGGTTGAAACTGACATTTAGTATCATCTCAAGGAATAGGAAGTCACAACTCTAAAGCTATTGGTGGCTTTTAAAACGCACATTAAAATAAAACAAAGGACACGGTTGTCAGGAAACGCTATGTTTGATAAGGCTTTTTAACGAGCGTTGAAAAACCGTTTGTCTCAGCCTTTTTAAATATCTCGGCAATGGAAGCAAATATTGTTTGTTCGTTGCACTACACATAATATTGGAACATATAGATACTATGGTATATTTTTGTGGCAAAGAGTTCGCTTTATTTATATCATGATGTATACAGCCGTTCTAATATTGAAACATCAAAAGCTGATTACGGTTCAATATTGAAATATGAAGTTTGAAATTATTTTTTGAAATTAAAGCAAAGTAAAATGAAGGTCAATAAATGTGAAAGTTGCATTATTTTTTATTCAGCTAGATCAAAAGAGAGGACGGAGCAGATGGAGCCTTGTTCCTAAATACCTGAAGAACATTTGCTTCTGCAGTAATACAAGTAGATCTCCTATTTAAAACTTTAATACAAATGTTTATTATTCAAACATAGTTTTGCAATTTTTGTAGGATTCATAGAAGTGAGATGTATGTTTTTCTACCTAATTTGTGTCTTTCAACCGATGAAATGGTCCACTACTTAAACTACAAATAGTACCAATCAGAGACATAGACAGACGGACGGAATATGTTTTTTTTATGTTATGATATAGGCATGTAGTTCACCCGACGTTAAGTGGTCGCTACATTCTATGACTACATATAATTGACCTCCGAGGGATTACAGTCTTGAAGCCAATCGTAGTAGAATGAGGACTAAGATAGAACACCCATACTTCGAACCGAAACGTTGCAATGCGAGAATTATTGTTATCCGAGAGAGACAGTAGTAGCAGTTTTTTTTTTCGAAATGACTACGCTATTGACCATGCAAAGGCTTAACAGCTTCACCGGACTACGAGTAGTAGCGGTAATGCCGCCGCAGTCGAATCTTTCAAAGGTTCTAACAATTTCCGCAAGCCGATTTTAACGTATAACTTTAGATGATATTCTATATATATATTGAAATAGTATTACCCAGCTAAATTGAGAAATAGGCATTTTTATAAGTAGCTGTTTGTTTATGTAGCTATCTGAATAGTGCGAATTATTGTTACTAAAAGTACCAATTAATTAGGCATCACGTCAGTGATTTATATAGAATTAAAAAAACTTTAACTAAACCAAGTTAGTTAAACACAGTCCTGTTATAATTTCATCACGTTGTTTTCCTTCATTGAAAACTCGGGCTCATTAAGAGGATGCGAACCTACGTCGATTCACACGGTGTTCGAATACGCTACCACTAATCCATTATCGCGTAACATCAATTTAAGTTCAACGTTAATTTAAACTAGCATACTATGTTATGGTGATGATCACTAATGTATGAAAAAACATTGACAATGTTTTTGATACTATGTACCATAGCGAAGCGTGACGAATATCTAGATATATTGGCTGATATTGAGGATCTACTGGTATTCACATGTTATGCGAAGCCAACAGATCCTCTATCATGTATAGTTATCGTTAATGGTTAATAGTTATGGTGTAGTATTAATATTATATCTTCTTTTTTTTGTTTTGGCTCTGCAGTAGCACTTGCCAGTGTCAATGGTTTGATTCAATGGAGATCACAACATATTACACAAAGCGTCATGTTTAATAATTTCAATGTTCCAACAAGATGGTGGCTCTCTTGTTAGAACTTTCCAGGCAGTTTTTGAGGCATCTCAGAATTCATGGTCCGTGATATTATTTTCCATTCACTTCACTTATGCACAATAACCGAACTGTATTACGTAAAACAGCACCAATTTTACAAAATATAAAGTCAAATAACACAAGATTAAGAATAAAATATAAAATACACTAAATTACAGACCAAAATCCCGCCAAAAACTTAATATTATTTATAGATATAATCTAAACGGTAATAAAAATTACATATAAGATTATGGCTCCGTACCTAATAGAAAGTTTAAACGTGTGTTACATTTATGTATGAAAGGTGGTAAAAGAGTTATATATACCATGGAGAATAGTATCTTGTTAAGCCTTACCACTGTAATTGTGAATTATCGCATTGGTCTCTTCAGTGTTGTTGAGCGGCGGCAGTTCCGGTGACTTCCATACCCATATGTAATAAACAGAGAGCAGGATCGCTGCCAGTGACACCGACAGTAAGTACGCCAATACCGTCAACACTCGAACAACTTTGCTCGCCGGTTTCTGTTTATAGTTATCTCGCACCGGTGCTATCACTTCGTCCGTCGCGTTTTCCTCTTCCGCTTGACCGTTCTGACCGCAAACCGACATCGTACCGACCACTACATATTCTCGTTAAGTCAACCGATCTCAGGTAAAAAATAATTCGATATAGGCGCGTGTACCGCGTGTAACATCCGCGGATCGGTGTAGACTGTAGCGAGTGTGGCGGACGAGCGTGCGGCTACATCACACGCGTATCCCGGCGAAGCGACCGCGACGCAGCGACGTCCGGTGCGCGGGATGTAACCGCGCTCTTCGCGAAACCGATCATCTAATACGTCACAGATTTACAAATGTTGCGATCGACGGAAACCTATTAAATTGTGTATGCATCGCGCTGTTCTTAAGCATTCATACGGAACAATTTTATAGATAAGATACACGTAGGTATATGTCGGCGTAAGAGCGTGCTCCCGATAATTCTCACCAGGATCCATCACAGAAACGACACTACTAGTCAGAATTACAATATATTTTCCTTCTCAACAACGTCACCTTACAATAATCGTACAAAGAATGTCTTTTTAACTGAATCTAACTTTACTTTTATATTGCTCATTCAACTCACCGACTACCCTATATCTCTTTTTCTGTGACAATAATAGAACATATTTTCTTAATTACAAACATAAGTAACATTAACGGTTTACAAAACAATCTACAACTATTTTAATTCTTAATTATAAGTCGAAATATATCTGAATTCGTTTAATTATCTAGAAATAATTATAATAAATATACACCGGAAATATCCCATTTTACTCTGTGACAAAAACAAATAATATTTATTTAAAATTGTTAAAACAATATTAGATAATAATTAAATATATTCAAAACATCTAAAGTTGAAATATATGCTTAATTATTTAGTAATACTTATAATAACAATAGACCGCAAATATCATATGTTCCACGTTTGTGCCTATCATATTTATATTTTAATATTCTTAAAACAATATTATATAATAATTAAACATAACCAAAACTTCTATTAAATTGTAATAATCTTAAATCGTTACTTATCATAGTAATGTGTTTGGAAAACATAGTGCTAAGATCATGAATGTTAGAGACTAAAAGGATAATCCTTTAAGGATAATTTAACGTCGGTATTATCTAAAATTGATTCTAAATTATGAATTACAATTTATTATTCTATATTTCATTTTACTCACTTTTATAAAGAGTTGGTAATAATATTTCACGTGTTATTTAAGTTCCGAGTTAGCTGATAGATGGCACTACAGATGTTTTGATTTTATTTGTTAGTTACATACATTGAAACCAGATGGCAGTACAGTCGCGCCCATACGGCCATACTGACTCAAGCGCGCTCTCGGCGCTTACAATATTACAAAATCATTAACAAAAATTGCAGATCACCTAAAATAAGACGACAGTACAGTCGCGCCCATACGGCCATCCTTGTTAGTTACATACATTGAAACCAGATGGCAGTACAGTCGCGCCCATATATACCTAGAGTTATCTTACTCGTACGTCTTTTACGTGAAAAAAATAGCTTTATTGTCATTATGTAAGGATTGGTAAGTTGGCAATAGCATCTAATACTCTCTATACTATTACGTATACATTTATAACTAGGCTATAATTTTAACACTCGATGAAGTTTCTTCCAGGACACAAGAAATCTAAAGTAGGTACATGATATATAAATAAAAATCTCGTGTCACGCTGTTAGTATTTGAACTCCTCCGAAACGGCTGGACCGATTTTTATGAAATTTTAAATTTAAATTTGAAAATTGGTCGTATAGTATATTTTATACCAACTAGGTGATTATATATATCAGATATCAGATTTTTTTTCTTTTTTTTTGTTAATTTTTATTTTTCTAATTTTCCTATCAAAATATACGTACAACCCCAAATTATCACCTTCCTAACCCCACTCTCCCATTTGTTATTCGCGATTTTAGTATTTTTGTATGAACAATATCCAGATGATTCAACGGTCGTATTTCAAGAGAAACGAAATTATAGATGTTGCTGAATGACAGATGGCGCTTTGTCCGTCTCAACGAAATTACTAGGTATATGTTAGATTGAGTCCCTGAATTGGTTGGTTTCACATTTGGAAACGGTTGGAGTCGCTGCAATCGGGTTATAAACCTATTTTAAAAATTTGTCGAGTTTGGAAATTCAATTGGAACCGGTAGGTAACCGATTTCACGCAGACGCAATTGCACGGGGCATCTAGTGATATATAAATATTCCATGCGGTACTGGCCAATAACCTGCTTACATCTACATTTAAGGCTTTTCAGATATTCGATTCGTTTGGAATGTTTTCGCGCTTAAACAAGAAAAATGTAAATTAAATTAAATTTCAATGATATTAAATTGTTGGGAATTCTCAAGTCGTTTTAGTAACGGAGTCGCCTGACTTACACTAGACTTCTATTCTCGTTAGCGTCAGTTACCTTTCCCGTCTATGTAAAGAGAGCTCGATGCTTAATTTTGTCAAGAAAAGGGCTATAAAAAGAGTTTTATTTTTAACAGCCTCAGTGTATTTCTTATATGTATTACTTAAGGCTGATAGTTACATTTAATCACAATGAAATTAAACTTAATATTAAAATTAAATGTAATTTTTAGTCAAAGTAGTACAACCCTTAAGTTGTTGATTTATTGAACGAAAATACGAATTAATATAATGTAGTTAAGCGAAATGAGAATAACGTAAAATATAGTTGGAAACATTATGTATAATATAAAAATATATTCGTTGATATTTTGTAAATGTGTAGAAATGTTAAAGCGATCCACTTATTGTTGGTGTTATTAATCGGATAAATAGATGATTAAAGTTTATTTTAAGTAAATAAGAGATTTAATATATATTGTTATCGTTACTATAGAGGTTCCAAGGCTTTGTTTCTCATAGACCACTTTCTAAATTTAGCGGGTTCCGGTGGACCCCCTTCAGCTACATTTCTACCATATTCCCAAAAGTCGACAAAAATGTGAAGATTAGATCTAAGTACGGAAGTTTGCAAGTGTCGACACGTTGTTCTGAATATGGAATATGCATGTTTTTACAAGTAACAGTCGCTGAACTTCTTCAAATATAATCTGCCTACATTAACATGTCACGTTAAGTCAACAAGCCAACATAAACCCCCCGCTTGCAGACACCGAATTCGAAGGGAGTAGAGCCATGCTGAAGCTGTTACTAGTTTCAGCATGAATGGGTCGGCTCGTCCAGGGTAGTATCACCCCTTTCACAGAAAACCGACGTGAAGTAACAGTGCTTGCTTTTTTGCGTTTCGTTCGGCCAGTGAGAGCGCCGGAGGCCCCTTCCCTTCCCCACTTCGAACCTCCCTCCCCTCCCACACTTCCCTCTTCGATCCTCCATTCCCATCCCCCAAACACAGGCTGGCAACGCACTTGCGACGCTCCTGGTGTTGCTAGTGTCTATGGACGGCTGTGATCACTTACCATCAGGTGACACGTCTATTCGTTTGCCACCTATAATATTAAAAAAAAAACACATTGTTTGTCACACCATAATAGACTCCCGCCGAGTCTTGCGCGGACCTCAGAGGGTCTACCTGGACCACTTTGGTAACTAAGGGGTTACTATATCAACTAGTAGCTGTCCATCCCGGCTTCGAACGGGTCTTGAAGAAAATGAGACCTTGAAGAGAATTATTCTCGTTACAGTACAACCATATACGAAATAAAGTGGCAACTGATCTCGATTTTGTTAATATTTTTCAAGATTTCCTTCTGTATTCTGTATCATTCAATCACACACTTTGTATAAGGAGATTTTTAATTTATTTTTTTTACTTTTCCATACGATTTGTCAAACATTTTATATCATACAAACCTTGTGCAATTACAAATACAATAA
Organism: Antheraea pernyi; assembly: GCA_015888305.1. NCBI lineage: Eukaryota > Metazoa > Arthropoda > Insecta > Lepidoptera > Saturniidae > Antheraea > Antheraea pernyi. Next base: position 671,661 of record MU158763.1, on the reverse strand, counting down.
AACGATAATTAGAGGTGGTGAACGTACATATTTTCGGCAAATGGTATTTATTTATATAGCTTAGTCAAGGTTTGATTAGGGTTCAGTGAGTGTAACAATCGCGTACTCAAGAAAAAATACAAAATCTATCAATATATAGTGACCCGTATGATAGAAAATCTCGTCTCAGGTGAGATAGATACCTGCGAAAATTCTTTACGAATAACACATGTGGTTCTAAACGTATAATTTTATTTGTGTTTATTTAGCTGACTAGTTGATGGCGAACTGCCAGATAAGTCAGGTTCATTTTCTTTTTAAGTTTATTTAATAAATACCATCGACCAGTTGCTCTGGCACGGTGCAACGATACGCCGTAAGGTATGATAATTAGTTTTGCATATACATATTTTGTAAAATTTTAACGCATTGAGATTAGGGAAGTGTTGTTAGCCTGTACGACGCGATGTATTTTAATGTTAGTTTATCGTGATGTACTTATGAACCTGAATTATTTTACTGAACCTTCTGCTTCGTAAACTGGCGAATTTAATTTTACCAACCATGTTTTACCATATTTGATTGAAGAAGTCGTTACTTTGCGGAAATCCATCATTAATATTATAGTAGACGCTACTTTACACTTCCGCCTGGATTCGATGGAACACTACTACGTCTGACTGCAACATAAAACACATCAATTAATCAATATATCACCTATACACATATATATTATTTAACAATATATAATTAACTAATATAAATATAATAATAATAAAATTAACAATAAATTAATTAAAGTATGTTGTATGTTGAAACTGCGGCTTGCGAACCGCATGCAGCCCTTTCACTCCTTTGTTGTGGCTCCTCCACTAAGTCTTTATTGCAGGTACGTAATGTTATCTATTAACTGGTGTCGTAAGAGATGGGTAAACATCTAAGTAATCTATCTAAGTAAAGAGGCACATTTTTAAAAACCAACAATAGCAACAGCTAGTCACTTAGTGACTCGCAAAGACAAGCTTAGGTGTACTTTTAATCCTAAGTATTTCCGTAAAATATATATCTAATAAAGCAAAGATGTATTTATTGTATTGTTTATATTTGGTTCTTTTAGATAACAAGTTTGCCGACCACTGCGCTAACCTATGAAAAAGTCAATATGTATTGATATTTTTGTTTACTGGGGAAGTATCTTGATAATGTAATTCATGCTACAATTCCCATGAACTCCTTCACCTCCTCTCCTTTAGCATTGTTATTTAGATTTATAGATCCTTTAGATTTATAGAACAAAATAATTCCACAATACACTGACTGCTACAACTTTTTTTATTTATTTTTTTCGAACTGACTACGCTATTGACCAAGCAAGGTCTTAACAGCTTCACCGGACTACCGACTGCTACAAATTATTATTATCTATCTCCATAAGTAAACTTTATGGGAGGAGAAATGAATAAAAGCAGCAGTGGTGCAGCTAGACTTAAAGAGATCCAGTAACAACATTTTCTATACGGGCGGCAGCTCTTTGTACTCCTGAGATATGTCACGTTTTTCAGGTACTACCTAAGTGTGACCCTCTATGTATATGCAACACTCTATTGAGATATTTCTTTTTCTTACACTCATTTTCTGCATGTTCATAATTTTAAAATACACACACATTTACAATATCTGAATATTATAGTATTACGGTTATTCTGGTTGGCACAGACTAACACTATCGTTATTTTTATATTTTCATTATTAATTAATTATACACTTCTTTCAATACAAATTTGAGGTTATCTATACATACAATAAAAATGAAGTGTCGTTATGTAATATCAAAATAAGAAATTTGTAATGTTTGGGTATGAAAGTATACACTCTACTGATAACAAAAATTTGCATTTTACATTTTTTGTCGGCCTGTCTGGCTGTGTGTTTGTTCCGGGTAATCTTCGAAACGGCTAGACCAATGCTGACTGGTATTTCTATGGGAGGCAGCTAATATTACAACGGGTGACTTAGGCTATTCTAATTTAGACTAGTTATTAACCGCGACTAGGCTTACAGTGCTATCTCCAAAACGGTTAGACCCATTGTCACGGGACTTTCACTGGCAGATAGATGACCTTATAAAAAGCAATTTTGTCTATTTTTATTTAGACTAGCGGTTAACTATGTCTTCACCCGCTGCGCTATCTCCAATACGATTGGACCGGTTTTCAGGGAATTTTTCAAATCGGACCTGTAGTTCCTGAGATTAGTGCGTTCAACTAAACAAACAAACTCTTCAGCTTTATATATTAATAGATGTACATGGTTCATGTTACTGTAGGTGGCGTGCGTGTCGTACTTACAATTGTTTTTGAAAGAGCATTTCTATGATTGTACATGTTCATGTAAATGTTCTCAAAAATTTTAAGTTTCTTTAATACTATTTAAAAAACGCGTGCGGACCCTCGTGTAATTGCTCGTAGGTAATATTTTCCGTATTTTTTGATTATGCAGTTTAGGTCCCTGTAGCTCAGAGATATGCTGTCATTGATAAGGTTGAAACACTCCTCTTTGATAAAAAACTGTACGAGTACTGATAGTTCTGTGACGTTTAATTTTCCAAGTATTTTTATTTTCTTTTTTTATATTAGCACGGCATAATGACTGCATTATGCCTGATGGTAAGCACAGTGCAATCCAAAAACAATGGCAACCACCGAGTGACACACTATCTATCGCCGGTTGCCGCTGTCATGCCGGCCTGCAAAAAGCTGGATATGCACAGGCTGATCCCGAAACTCGACCCGCAGAAGCGAATCACTATGACGGGCTTTTTCGCCATATACATGGCGGTTGCGACCCACTCAGGCTGTGAAACCCTACCATCCCGCTTTCGCCATTGCCTCGTTCGTTATTCAGCAGGGTGCACCACGTGCAGGTGAGGTTGGCTTGGGTGTCTTAAGTCTTGTGATGTTATTCGACACCCCTTACACCCCAAAGAGTTAAGAATTCATACAACCCCTTAAGAATTTTTATTTTAATATTGTAAATTTTAAAAATAAATATAATATTTTCTATATATATTCGTATATGACCGAAACCACGATAAAGTTATAGTAAGAAGCTAAGTATGATTATAAATTGATTCAGCGTAGCGCACCGCCCACTGTGGACGTATAGTGGGTACACTGGGAGTTGACCCATTAGCCATAATTGGTTGTTCGCCATGGTGAGTGACTATGGGTATTATCTTATATACTTATGTAGTTTTGTGGCAGGACAATCAATCATAGCTTTATTGGTCGAGCTGTCCCCGAGGGACTTTGCGACACTATTATGTTAGTAACTAGCAGCGCGCTTCCGGTTCGCTCGCGTGTTATAACGAACAAAATGACATTAAGACTTTTTCTTACAGTACGGTACAGTACAGTTTTTTATATCTATATCTATCTCTATATATATAATAAGAATGTATATCTAATGTGTCTGTACTTTCGATTTTCGTGAAATAATTGTTGTCGGTGTCTAATAAATTACAATACAATACATTTACATTTTACAATACAAAGGGATATTACCGATTTGCCGGATTGCGAATTTAAGCGCCATGTCAAGCGGGTTTTAGTGTCAAAAGGCTATTATAGAGTGGATCAATATGTGAACGATGGTGATGTCTGGAATTGACTCATCTCTGTGCATCCATTAAAAACATTTGTCACACTTACTATTATTATATATAATATATTATTATTGTAAATATTGTATACATTTGTTAAAAAGATAAACCAAATCGAGTTTCTTGCCGGTTCTTCTAGATGACTGGGTTGTTTTCCGAACCGGTGGTAGTTTTGATTTTCATGAGTGCCTTCTTAGGGCCTAAATTGAATAAAGTGATTTTTGATTTGATTTACATACAATAATAATACATTTCTATCATTTTTAGAAATGTCTGTCTGTTTGTATGAATACGCATCACTGCTCGATTCAGAATAAAACACATCATAAAGCATATCTTCGAGAATAACTAAGTCTTTGTTTCATTAAAATCGGTCCACTCTATCAAAAGTTATTGTAATTTTAATAACTATGCGGCGTAAGTACGAGTGTAAAGTAGATAAGTAAATGGATTTAATACATTCAGATAATGTTATTAATCACTGTTTTTTACATAAGGTTCTATGCGGACGAAATCGCGGGCACTGCCAGTAATTAAATAAAATAGCAACTGGATGTCAGTCCGTCAATTCTGTAAATATTTTTGGAGATCTCACTAATGTCTTCTGTCTCACTCATTTATTTATACGGAGGATTTCAACCTAAATTTTTCATTTTACTTAGAATTTTTCAATATTTTCTTCACGCTTCACAAATCTTTTCCTGAAAATCTAATACAAGTAATAAAATGTGAGCCGTCACGGGACGTCTGGCAGACGTACATCGAAATTTTAATTTGTACAGATAATATATATGTATGAAAGGATAGTTTAAGATTATAAAGTTTTTTTAGCTTAGACATATATAAAGTTTTATATCTTGATTGATATCTATGCAAGATTTCAAGACGTCAGCTCATTCATTGTTTACAGTTCAATATTATAATTATTAATAGTAATTTTGAAGATATAAGGTGTCTTTCCAATAACATATTAGATCATAAACGTATTACTTATTGACTATATGGGCATATTGTATAATTATAATGACATATTTAAGTAATTGTTTCATTAGTTCCTTATACAGTGTAAGTGAGCACTGAGGTAGTTATATGGTGGGTTAAGGTTCCAAATAATAAGTAATAAATAATAATAATAAGTAAGTTCCAAATAATTATAAGTTACTGATGATAAACCTCATTTGACACACTGTTAGTAATTATATATCTAGTGTATACGTTACATTATACTGTAAGGGCCGTGTGTCGTACTTACAATTGTTTTTAAAGAGCATTTCTATAATTGTACATGGTCTCAAAATGCTTGCGGAGTGCGGGTATAGCTAGTTACAAATATTAAGTGTTTTTTTGGTCTGTCGTATTTTTTAGGCGATACTCTAAAAGCTTAGAAATCAACTTGGCAAATAACGGACACACTAGGGATACACTTAAAATCATTGTCAAACCGATTATATATTTATGGGTTCGCATTCTATAAAAATGTATAATTAATCTGTGATACTTCTATTGAAATTATTATCTCATTGTATAAATAAGACTGTAAATTCCGCATATTTACAAGGTTATGCTCACCGACGCGTTGGGTTCAATCGTGATCACACTGAGAGATATAATCACGGTTTATTTTAGTAAACCATCGTGCTGGTTCGATACTTGTGTTAGGATGACCGTGGCACCCTCACTTCGCGCGCTAGATTTACTTCTGTGGTTAAAGTACAGTTCTCAACTAAATGCGTGTAGCACGATTCGTCGTTCTAATTTTATTTAGTTAAATCTAATTATTTTTGTCGTGAAAAACATGCATCATTCTAGACGGGATTTATTTATACATTATAAAGAAGACTTTGTGTCTGATAGCAAGCGCAGTATAAACTATACGAGCCACTGAAAAATTGGCAACCATTACCAGTTGCCGTTGTTATGTCGACCTGCAAGCCTCTCGACACATTGCACGTTGTACACATTGAGTGATTGCGAAACGTGACAAATCAAATCAATTCAAAAATACTTTATTCAGTTTAGGCCCTAATAAGGCGCTTATGAACGTCAAAACTACCACCGGTTCGGAAAACAACTCAGTCACCAAGAAGAACCGGCAAGAAACTCGATCGGGTACATCTTTTTAACATATATCATTACATAGTATAAAACAAACTCTCCTACTGCGTCTGTCTGTCTGTCTGTTCGCAATAAACTCAAAAACTACTGAACGGATTTTCACGCGGGTTTCACCAGTGGATAAAAGGATTCATGAGGAAGGTTTTGGTGTATCATTTGTCAAGGATTTTTTTATAATCAGGGCGAGACAACGTCTGCCGGGTCGGCTAGTATATATATATATATATATATGTATATATATATATACTAGCTAATCCGCGCAACTTCGTCTGCGTAAAATCAGTTATTGTTAGTCAGTTATTGTATTTCCAAACTCGAAAAATTTTAAAAACCTAGAACCCGACCGCAGCGACATCAACCGTTTTAAATTGTGTAACCAAACAGTTCAGCGACACACTCTGAATAGCTTCTGTGCCACTCACGACCTTGCCCCACTTGCTATTCTCATAGGCCCAGCGGCAACGACAACGCAATAATTTTGCCAACTTGTAGTTTTTATTTCGTATTTTCTTCTGACCAACTTTTTCAATTAACATGCCGTACAAAGTAAACTTTATCTCCATGGAATCTCCATTTTTATTTAGCTATTTGTTTTTGTAAGTGGACTTTTTTGTAAAGCTAAAGGTAATTAATATTTATGCAGCAAATTTTATTCCTTTGTTTCAAACCATTTAAGCGGCGCACGTCATACTATTGCATTGTTGCCAATTTTAATTACTTTTATTGTGATTAATATAAATATTTGCCAAAATAATAAGTAATCTTTAGCACTGAGAGACACACCTTTCTACTTTTATCTACTTCTACATTTCAGACATCATTTTCAAAATCAGATTTTTTTTATGTAACACGGCAAAATGACTGCACTATACCTGATAGTAAGCATAGTACAGTCTAAAAACAATAGTGACTACCGAGTGACACAGTATCCATCGCCGGTCGCCGCTGTCATGCCAGCCTGCGAACAGCTGGATATGCACAGGCTGATCCCGAAACACGAACCGCAGAAGCGAATCACTATTATGGGCTTTTTCGCCATATGCATTGGTAGTCGCGACCCAGTCAGGCTGTAAAACCCTACCAACTCGCAAAGATCAGTAGGATCAAGGATTATTACCCCGAACATCTAAACTTTACCTGTCTTTACAATATTAGTGTAGATATAGTATTGAATGGCAATTGCAAACGCCTAAACTAATTATTCTAATCAGATTACATATCTCAGGGGAAATCGGAATACTATCTGATATTGTTTTGCCTTTGTACACTTATTTCAACTATTTTATACCTTTTTTTAAACACATTAAGCCTGAGTATATGGACTGAGTTGTAATTGATATATGGTAATAGGAATGAAGTACAAAAAAAAACTTTTGTTCATACCACTACAATGAAATATGCAGTCTGTCAGTTTGAGCAAAAAAAGTGATTTATGATTTTAATAGCACTAGTTAGGTTAGACGCCGGCAATATTTTTACAAAACAATCATTAGTCTTATTAAATAAATTTGACCTAATTATCTAAAAAAAAGCATAACTGATTTTCACTCAGCATCAGATGATTTGCACAAAAAGTGCGATGAACAGTCGTTTTCAATGTGCGCTGCCCAATCATTAGTCTTATTAAATAAATTTGACCTAATTATCTAAAAAAAAGCATAACTGATTTTCACTCAGCATCAGATGATTTGCACAAAAAGCGCGATGAACCGTCGTTTTCAATGTGCGCTGCCGCGCAGTCCGGCCCGCGTCCTACACCTCGACCCGCGCCCCGCTTCCCATTGTTCGACCGTGCGGCATTCCAGCGATAAGCAGTTACGTAATGATTAACCTTGAAAAGATCCCATTTAATTCTGTTCATTGAACCTAGGTGTGATTTTTTTACTTTTAAAGTATCGTTCCCATACTTTTAAAAACATACTTTATCTAAGGTTCTCTTTGTTGTGTATTAGTATTAGTTTTAATATTATTATTTTATATGTTAAATTTGACCATGAACTACCCCACTATTGAAGGGTGTTAACCTTTCAACAGTCACCTGGCATATGTCAGAAATATGAATATGAGAAGTTGTATGTCAACAATGTGCATTAGCTTGCATTTTTGGCTAATTTGTCTGCAATAACACAAAGAAAATGTCATTAAAATCCATCAAGAATTTCATATACCACAAATTTTTGACTTTTGTCATTTACACTGGATTATTCCTTGCGTTTTATGGGACAAAATTACTCTATATGTTACTTTATAATATTCGTTATCGCTGTGTCATATTTCGTTCAGTGGCTCACAATTTCAAAATTGGTCCAGTACTTTCAGAGTGATATGCGGACACAGAAATAGACGGAAAGACGGACAAAAATTCTAAATAAGATATTTTTGGCTCCTATGTCGACAACAAAGCCCACCCCGATTATAATTTTCATAAAAATATTTAATGTACAGTATTGATTTAGCCACCGATTTATTATATGTATAAAGATTTTAAATAATTGAGTATATATAGGAAAATGACCGCGAAATTGATCAAAAGTATAATAATATACAAACTACATACATTTATACCCAAAATATATACATTTCAATTATGTTCAAAATAAGGCTGTTAGGCGTAACTTATTCCTCTTGTAACTTATTAAAAAAGTTTTGTTCAATGTAAGAGATCTACACAGCACAACACTACCAAAAAAAGTGTCAGAAAATAAAAAAAAAAATCTAATCACCAAGAGATATAAAATATAATTTACGAACTATTCACATATCACACACCAAATATTCATTAAAATTTCAATAAAATCGGTCTAGCCGTTTCAGAGGAGTTCGAACACAAACACTGTGACACGCGATTTTTATATATTAGAATAAAGATATGAATGTGCATGAAATGCTTAATGCAACTATAGTATTTAAGTTGATAATTATTAATACTGTATCAGTCTAAATAGCTTTGAAATTGTACGTCACCTTATTTTAGAAAATATAATGAGTATAGTGGGCTACCCTTAAAAATGCCTTCACAGACTTCTTTGTAAATCTATAAAAGGGGAATATCCCAACATACATTGTTTTGTTATATCTCAAAAGGATTAGGCAACGTTTTCGATGAAAACTTCTAGGAGGCTTGACTTTTTCTCGACATGTCCAACAATTATCGTTACATTTAAACCCAACCCAATACATCTAAATAGCTTTAAAATTGTATGTCACTTTTTTTTAGAACATATAATGAGTATAGTGGGTTATCCTCAAAAGATAGATATATGCCCTCACAGACATTTTTTGTAGATCTATATTGTCTCTGTTGTTTCATTATTTACACCTGGCTAAAAAGAAAAATGTATCATGTCATTGTCATTATAATATTAAGTCGTCAATACATTTTTCAATGGACGTAATTTTCTTTTATTTTAACCTATACATACAAAAGTAAACCTTATTACATTTACCCAACATACATTGTTATATCTCAAAAGGGTTAGACAGCGTTTTCGATTAAATCTCCCAGGCCGTTTGAATTTTTCCGACTTGTCCAACAATTATCGTTATATTTCTACCAATCTATACAAAACCTTGACAAATTTATATAATAAAACGTTCCCCATGAATTACTTTATCCACTGGTGAAAACCGTTTGAAGATCCGTTCCGTAGTTTTTGAGTTATATGTAAAATAGTTTAATCTTTTGTTTTATTAATATTTAATTTATTGTTGGAGCATGCCGTGGTTGTCTGTAAATATGACTACATTTATAATGTGTTACAATAGTCCTACTTTTTATATACTAACTAATGTATTGTCATGTTGACGATCCTAAAATAAAAAGGAGAGGTAGTCTTCCGACGCTGTCATTGACTGAACGGAACGTAACAATGCAAGCGCTGTTACTTTACGTCGGTTTTCTGTGAGAGGGTGGTAATACCCCGAGCGAGCCAACCCACTCATGCTGAAACCAGAATTAGCTTCAACGTGGCTCTACCACCTACAAAAGTACTAGTCTTAGAGCTAACTCTATCATTCATGTTATTAATAATTATAATGTCGAATTGTAAACAATAAGCTGATAATTATTTCTCTTATTAAAAATAAAGAATGAGTTGAAATCTTGCTAAATTTCATGCAGATAAAGTCGCGGGTAACAGCTAGTCTAAAATAGAATAACCTCAATTACTTTTTATTAAGTTCGATATCTACCATTGAAAATCCCGTGAAAATCGATGTAACCGTTTTGGTGACAGCACAGCGGGCGAAGCCACAGTTAACAGGTAGTCTAAATTAAAATAAATTATATTACTTTTTATAAGGTCCACTATCTGCAAGTGAAAGTTTCGTGAAGATCGGTTCAACTGTTTTGAAGATAGTACTGCGGGCGAAGCCACGGTTAATAGCTAGTCTAAATTAAAATTGCTTCATTACTTGAAATGATGTCTGCTATCTGCTGGTGAAAGTTTGGTGAAAATCTGTCCAATCGTTTTGGAGATAGCATTGCAGACGAAGCCGCGGTTAATACCGAGTCTAATTTAGAGTAGCCTAAGAAACCCGCTGTAATTTCAGCTATGTGTCAGTGAAATTCCTGTCAAAATCGGTCTAGCCGTTTCGGAGATTACCCGGAACAAACAGACAGACAGACAGAAAGACCGACAAAAATTTTAAAAATTGCATTTTATTATCAGTAGCGTGAATACTTTCGTACCCAAGTAGTAAAAAAAAATTATTTTGATATTACATACAGACACTTCATTTTTATTATATGTATAGATTTCAGTTATCTATAAAAGCGTGTTTTTAGTTTTTCTTTACCCGTGTAAACAATTTCCAACGTGCAAAGTCAATAATTGTGGTTTTTTTTTCTCGATCTGACTACGCTATTGACCCTGCAGGGTCTTCACAGCTTTACCGGACTACTAAGGCGAGCGCTTAAGGCACTCAGCCGATTTGGTTTTTTAGGTAACATACACAAGGGCGCACGCGCACCTCGGTTTGGACTGTTACCTGGAAAAAGTCACATCTGACCTAGCTAACTATTCTAAGCTATTCATACATATATACATTTGTGAACCATACAATCGAAATTGCATGATTCACAAATGAATACGTGTATATCGGAATGAAACGAACTAAAACTATTCGATTCAGTTTGTTGAGGGAAAAAAACAAAACCCTCCCACCATGTGTATGTATGTGCACGTGTGTGAGAGAGATGATCTCATATGTGTGTTCAAGTGATGTAGGTGAGTCACTGTATCGCGATAATAATATCTCGAGGGCTCCGCGTGGGGGCGACCTAGGCTCGAGATATTACTGAGAACCGCGATGTGTGCGGGAGCTAAAGAGGATCCCTTCCCTCGCGGCGGCGCGAGGGTCGGCTACAAAAGCGTGGGCGCAACACGCATTTAATAAGATCGAATTTAAATTTAATTTGCGGCGACGGCGCCGAAATCTAAAAATAGACATAACAAAAATTATTATTATTGAACGGTCGTTTTAGGGGAAGATAGACGTAAATACGCGATTTACTCTATCTTATATGAGTTATTTATTTTGAACGGCTGCCCGAGCGAGCCGTTGTAGTGTAGCCGCGATGGCTGGAAATCTATGAATTGCCGTAATGGAACCTAGAAGAGGATTTCGGGCGGTTTCTTCGTGCGCCGAGATCTCCGAGATCTCGTGGAAAATGAGTAATTGACCTGTGTAGTCAATACTCGAGTCGGAATCACTATCATGATCGGACTGGATTTCGAAGTTATTAGTTGCCTCAATCTTGGCATAGATCGAGGGAGCGGGCTTCGAGGAATTGGGAAAATCGATGCGACGCTTCGCAGCGTACGCGTCGTAATCGTCTACAAGACGAGGACATATGTTGGAAATGAATCCACGGAGGCTGATAAGTTCGGTCTCTAAGAGGCCAACTTCTCTATCGGAGGTCATACCGGGGCCTGAGGAGGGGAGTGGGGCGGTGGAAGACATGAAAAACCTCCCTGCCAGAGGGGCAGGGGGGCGCGCCTTAATGAATTTAACGGACTATCCCGAGTCCGGATCAAAGGGAGCTAATAAATAAATAATAATAAAAGCTCTAACTACTAGTAGCGATGGGTCACTGGGCAACAACGTAGCTCGAATACAATAGCGACAGCGATGACTCACTCTGCAATAATGTGCAGCGCGCACATCTGGCGCGCAGGTGCAGCGCGGCGAGTGTCGGGCACGCCGGCAACCTACGTCGAAAAACATAATTTTGTAATGTTATAGGTCCTCTGTATATGAAGAGCAGACATAGTTCAAGCTGTAGGTATTAAATAAAATTAACAGAAGAGTAATTGATACATTTATTTTAAAGGTTTGCTCCTTTGGTTCCGATCGAACCGTCGACTTGAGCGGTTGTCCGTTTTGCTGCGCGCGCTAAGTTCGATTTTAATACTCGTGATTTAGTGACGTCAGTTATTGTTTGTTTCGATCCGGCACACCTGCGCTTCACAGGTGCGCTGCACCTGCGTTTTTTTTCTTGGAACTGAGTGAGACCTTTCCTTGTATTTATTTATTGCTTTATCTATTTCTTGGTATATTTATTTATTTACTCTTTTGTTTATCTATTTATTTACGTATTTCTTTAATTCTTCAGTGATTTATTTTTAAATTTATTCTCTTTTTATTGTTTGTTTATTTAAGTAGTCTTATGTTATTTTTCCCCTGTCTCGCTCAGGTACTTAATTGCGTTGTTTTCCTATTTTGTTTAGTTTTAAACAACTCCCTTTGATCCGGACTCGGGATAGTCCGTTAAATTCATTAAGGCGCGCCCCCCTGCCCCTCTGGCAGGGAGGTTTCACATGTCTTCCCCCGCCCCACTCCCCTCCTCAGGCCCCGGTATGGCCGCTGAACAAGAGATCAGTCTCTTAGAGACTGAGCTCATTAGCCTCCGCGGCTTCATAGCCGCTATCTGTCCTCGTCTCGTAGACGATTACGATGCGTACGCTGCAAAGCGTCGCACCGAGCTCCCTCATTCCTCGAAGCCCGCTCCCTCGATCTATGCCAAGATCGAGGCTTCCAACAACTTCCCAATCCCAGCCGATCGCGATAGCGATGACTCCGACTCCGACTCCGGCTCCGACATGGAGCAAGACCCTCCTGCTCAGCAGGATCCCCCTGCCAAGCAAGCCCCT
>MU158763.1:611399-654141 GCA_015888305.1 Antheraea pernyi | reverse complement strand
AAAAATTCAATACCCGAGAGGCAGTACAAAATGCCTTTGAAGAATTTGTTGCCTCCCGTCCAGCTGATTTCTTTAAGAAGGGCATCAATAAACTGCCACTGCGTTGGCAAAGATGCATTGATTGCATGGGTGATTACTTCGATTAATACATATAAAAAATATATGAAAAAAGTTCGTTTAAATTTTTTCATACAAAACGGCAATTTCATAGGTAAAGACCTAATATGAAGCTATATTAAACACTACTCGTGTTATTAGTAGCTGACCTGTGTCCACTTCGTTGGGCGGTAAACATTTATAAGAAAGTACTTTTTGTGACTTAGATATAAAAGTTAGACATATGCTATCACTATTTTTGTAGCGTTTCAAAGTTAATGGAAAACAAAACATTCTAAAATTATATAAAAATCAATATTTTTGCCTGTAAAGGTGCGATATGCACTAATAAACGCAACGTTTACCGGCAGCCTGGTAGCCCGCACGCCGTTCGGAAGAACATAAGGATATCTAAAAAACTGCCTTTTTGAATTTCGCTGTCGAAACCATTCCTAGCTCTTTGAAGAATAGTTACAAGTAAGTCATAGTTGACGCGTCATGCTCATATCTTTTTTAAGTAGTCCGGTGAAGCTGTAAAGACCTTGCCAGGTCAATAGCATAGTCAGTTCGAAAAAAAAAAAAAAAAAAAACTCATATCTTTTTAATACTTATATTTATCTTCAATACAATGGAGTGTGAAAAAGTTTTAATACAAGTTGAAAATAGTTATGATATCATTCAGTGTTTAATTTATCATTATTTATTTCATGAATATATTTTATCATTTAATTTACAATTTAACTCTAATTTGATATTTTATAATGTAAACTATACTGACTGTATAAACTTCTACAAAAAAGTGAAAGGAACTTCGTTCCAGTTGGGGGTCCATAGACCTCTCAAGCTTTTTTTACATTACCACCAATATAGGTAGGTTAGTTTTTATTATAATTGAACCCGGCAGATGATGCTACGAACGGGTTGTAAGCTTATTTTAAAAGATTTCTCACATACCATCTAGGTATATGTTTGAGTGAGTTCCTTGATAGTTTGGATTCACAATTGGAAACCGTAGGTATGGCAGCAATCGGATTTTAGATTTATTAAAAATTTTCGCGTTTTAAAATACAATTTTAACCGATTTGATGGCGATGAAGTTGCAAGGATCAGCTAGTATATAAATAAAATGTTTTCATTCAATTATTTTAGATTAAATTTTTAGACACTTGGTCTTTATCTAAAAATAACAATTGTCACAAACAAACAACAAAGTTATTAAAGTTTTAAGAAACTAGGATTTTTATAAGTACTACAAAAAACTAAAGATATTTTGTAAGCAAAGTACATATATGTTTGTTATCAATTGTTTGTAAAAAATAAAATATGTTGTTAAGATATGTCCTTCGGCGCTGTCACTGATCGAACGAAATGCAACAATGCAATCATTGTTATTTATTTGACGTTGGTGTTTCTGTGGGTCCGACGGTAGTACCGCGGGCGAGCCGTAATCATGTTGTGATGTGAGTTCAAGCTGAAACCAGTAATGGCTTCAGCGTGGTTCTACCTCCTATAAACTATTACTACTACTGTTACAGGTATACAAAAGAGGGTATAGAGTACCTTAATGCCGATAAAATGTACTGTTCCCGAGGAATAGACCATTTGTACTTGAACGTGAGCGAAGTGTCACTAGGAAAAGGTAGTGTTCAAATAACTTAATTCTATTGCGTTAGGTAATAAAACAAGAATAACGATGAAGTTGAGAAATAATATTATACCAAAATTGCACCAACTAATTCCACTGTCTCCGTTTCATCTTAGGCCTGCCAGAAACCGTACGGGGCTCCATTCATTCGCGGTTGACATACCATTCATCCGGACGAAGTGCTTTGCATCGTCATTTATTATGAGAACCGCGAAGGAGTGGAATACGCTGCCTGCGTCTGTTTTTACTGAAGTGTATGATGAAGTGATCTTCAAAAGAAGAGTGAATGTGCATTTACTGGGTGAACGCGTTACATCCTAGGCCTCGTCCTCACTTTACATCAGGTGTGACAGAGGTCAAGCGTTACACAGTTTATTATTTAAAAAAAATGTAATAAAATCGTCACATAAATAAAATTTATGAATTTTAATCACGACAATATTCGCTAGATTATAATTTGAGTTAATTTAGTATTCCCCACTGTTTTAATCTAGTGCAATATACAGTGTATCTTTGATATAACGAAACTACAGGGAAAAAAAAGAAAAAAGAAGAAAAAAAAAAAATATATATTATATATATTTAGAAAATATTCGTTATATCGAGTAAATCGTTCTAGTTTGTTCTATAGAGGGTAGATTGGACTACGATTAGTTATATATATTTATCCTCATATTATTTAGCATTTTTATCTTATATTTCACTAGCGGGCCCGGCAGACGCTCGCTGTCCCGCCCTGAGTATAAAAAAATCCTTGACAAATAATATACCAAAACCTTCCTCGTGAATCACTTTATCCACTGTTGGAAACCGCATGGAAATCCGTTCAGTAGTTTTTAAGTTTATCGCGAATAGACAGACAGACAGACGCGGCAGGGGACTTTGTTTTATACTATGTAATGATGATATACGTACGTTTTTCATTCAAACAATAGTTATCTACTTGACATTTTTGGTACTTGTTTTTTTTTTTTTTCGAACTGACTATGCTATTGACCACGCAAGGTCTTAACCGCTTCACCGGACTACTGGTACTAATGTTATCTCGAGTAGGGCTATTACTAACAGTGCCGAAGCTACTGTAGTAATATTTAGAAACTATGTAATTACTGACACAAATATTTTATACGGGTATTACAAGAGAACATTTTAGATGCTTCAGTTACTCCATTAAATAGTCTGCAAAATCTTTTATGTGCATTTATTATAGTCGAGATAATTTTAATATTTTTATAGTACGCGTTACGTAAAATAGATCTTAAAAAACAAGAAATTATATACTTCAGATCAAGGGTCATTATAATGTTCTGGCAGAACACAGTATATAACCATGTGAGATTTAACTGCCGGTTGCAAAATCATAGAGTCGGTAGTAATTGACAACTTTGGCAAAAATTGCATAAAAACTGTCAAAATACGATTACCCTATAGATTTTGTATGGTAATAATAATCGGTGAAGTCATTTATTTGCTCGCTCAATTGACTAACCATGAATTGATTGACAAGAAACTGAAAATCTAATTTGCAGATATAACATGGTTAAAATAAATCTTAGAAAAATTGTGTTCTGGAATTATTGGTTAAAAGTGTCGATTACTATGGAACTCTATGGAACTGGGCGTGTATACATAATAGTCTGAAGTTAAAGCTTCTTTAGCAGTGTAGTGTGACTTTTGGAAGAGGAAAAACTTATGGGTTCGCGTCATTGTTGACCTCGACATGCTCATAACGTATGGCGGCCTGTGTATATGAAATATTGTTATTTTGTTTGATTAAGTAACACACTGTATAAATATGAATATGTTTATTGCCCGGAGTGCCAATAGATTTGAAAACCAGATTAATGTACATAATTTTAATTAAAAATATTATAAAATTAAAATAATTCAGACTATAATTGATTTAAAAATTCAAAAAAGTACACAGTTGTTACTTTGTTTTGAGTTTTCACTTTTGTCTGCAGTTCTTATAACTGCCTCGACTTTTATTTTTATATAAACAAACACGTTCGCGCTCACTTGTTGTAGTTCGTATTTCCATTTAGTTAACTACATATTATGTAAAATCAGTTTTGATTGTAACCATCTACTGAAATTGTTTGCTATGTCGCGGGCCGCACAAATACCGCAGTCTGACGACCACGACTTTATAGTGAGCTGTTAATCTACATAAATTTCTATACTAATATTATAAAGATGTAATAAACCTAAACTTTTCACCTGATATACGTGATAGAATAAAAAAGATAAGTAAATACATAACCGACATGAAATTACCCATTTTTACAATTAACGATTTGTTGTATATGATCTGACAGAGTTGCACTTACTACCTCATACCATCATATCTTCATATTTACTTTCTTACCAGCGCAAGTTCATCCCCATGCTCAGGTTTTTCTCTCAACTTGTCCATCACATACTGTCCTAGAAACACATGTCCAGGTATCTTTAATGATGGATCTCCACTCACAACGCTATCAAGTACTATTCGCTATATACATTTTTAAACAGATTTTTTATAAGCCTCTTGAACAATCGATTAATATATAGCACGCGCTAACGCAATTATAAAATAAGCAATCTATACTGGTCTATACTTATATATAATACAATAATAATAATAATATTATAAAGAGATAAAGTTTGTGACGTTGTGGTGTTGTAAGGAGTAATCTCAGGAACTACTGGTCCGATTTTAATAATTCTTTCAGTGTTATATAGCTCATTCGTCGAGAATGGTTATAAGATATATATCATCACGCTAAGGCCAATAGCAGCGGAGCACAGGTGAAAAATGTTTCAAAATCGAGATGTTTTTTTTTGAGAGCTTCTACTGTGTATTGGCGTTAGCCAGAGTAGTAACTATTACTACGCGGACGAAGTCGCGGGCAGGAGCTATTATCAATATACTAATATTATAAAGAGGTAAAGTTTGTGAGTTTCTGACGTTGTAGGGGGTAATCTCAGGAACTACTACACCGATTTTAACCAATAGAAAGCCACGTTATTTATGAGTGTCATAGGCTATATATCATCACGCTAAGGACAATAGGAGCGGAGCAACAATGACAAATGTTTTAAAATCGGGGTATTTTTTTCTTTTGAGAGCTTCCGCTGCGTCTTAGCCCAAAATAACTATTCCACGCGTGCGAAGTCGCGGACAGAAGCTATTAACTAATTATATTATCTATAATCTATACTAATATTATAAAGAGGTAAAGTTTGTGAGGTTGTAGGGGGTAATATCTGGGGAGTCGGAGAAAAATGGTCGAACGAAAACGTTTCTTACGCTGCCTTAATTAGGAGATATGTATGATTGAGTTCTAGAGAAAAGTCGTAGCTTGATAATGCCTATTACCGCCCAACGAAGTGGGCACGGGTCGGCTAGTATTTTATAAATGGGTAATATTTTTTTAAACCTATTGTGGTACTTTATTTGTGATATTATGCGTACTCTGTCTTCCACTAAATACACAATACGTGTGCTTACGCTAATTGTGAACACTATGGCAAGGTTATATTACACCGAAATATGGTCAGAATATTCATATATTGTATAAATAGTTATGAGCATTTAAAATTATAATGTTTAGTGGTTTGTACTTTGGAATGTTTACTCTCGGCTAGAATTATTTAGTTATACGGATATAATATGGGCACATTTTTCATTTAAAATATGTCCATTAATCTGCATATGATTACGCGAGGAGAAGACTTTAGTACCATTTTCTCCTTTGTTTTTATACTAATGACTTATATCTTTGGTTAGTAGTAATGGACGAGCTTTTGAAATTTTTACTATATATAATTGATTTAAAAGTTTTAAAAAAACACAGTTCTTTTTTTTTAGTTTTCACTTTTGTCGATAGTCCTTATGTTTACCTCCGCTTTTTTTTTCATTCTCTAATTTCAAATACTTCCATATAAAGATCTAGATCCGAAACATAAAATGCACCACCATTTGAACCTTCAATCTCCTCATCTGCAAATGATACTTATACAGCTTCTATTTCTGGTTGTAGGCATGGATTTGTATGCAAACCTTCGTCTTTCAGATTTTTTTACATATTCTAAAATCATTTGATCTCTTACAAGATAAACATTTGTTATTATTGTATTTAAAAAAATACCTTCGTTCATACCTATATATAGGCTATAGCCCATATTTGAGTACCTGTTCCATATTTCGCGCGCTTTTTTTAGTAATGTTCAATACTAAGTTCAGTAACAGTATGAGGGGGTTACCCTGATTTCTAAATAATGACTGATTAATATTAACTCCATGATGTAAAGGTTACTACAATTGAAGTCGATTAACACAGATAAATCTACTCCAAACTTCACTATCGTTTACATAATAATTCTTTTTTTTTTATTGTAGCACGGCAAAGTGACTGCACGGTGCCTGATGTTCAGCACAATACAATCCAAAAACAACGGCGAGAGATACGCCCTCCTCCGGCGGTCGTCGTTGTTATTATTTCGTTTATTTATTTAAACTTCAAAGATTTATGGTCTACTAAGTCTCATGAGATAGCCTAAGTAATTTTATTCATTTGCTTTAACAAATATTGGTTAATATATTGCATTTTTTTTTATTTACTTGTTTTTTTTTTCATAGGAGGCAAAGGAACAGGCGGGTCACCTGTAAGTGATCGCCGCAGTCCATAGACGCTAGCAACACCAGGAATAGCGAGTGCATTGCTAGCCTGTGTTTGGGGGAAGGGGAAGTGGTAAGGGAGAGAGGAAACGGGATGGTTGAGAGAAGCGGGAGGGGAGGTGGGGATCCGGCGTTCTCACTGACCGAACAAAACGTAACAATGCAATCACTGTTACTTCACGTCGGTGTTTCTGTCGGTTGTAGGTTGTCGGGTTGTAGTAACCCGCGCGAGCCGACACATTCATGATGAGACCAGTAATAACTTCAGCGTGGCTCTGCCACCTACAAATAAAAAAAGTTTAGAACGCTCCATATCATATATAGGACATTGGACGGGTTATATATTATCTTATTTTATTATATTAGCTACATCTACATATAAGGTGTGATCCTTATATCTTAACCTCTGGACATAAAATATATTGTTAAGATGGTAAACGAAGTCGCGAGAATCAGCTAGTCTTTAATTTTTATATAGTTATATATAATATAATATATATATATAAAAATTAAAGACTAGCTGATTCTCGCGACTTCGTTTACCATCTTAACAATATATTTTATGTCCAGAGGTTAAGATATAAGGATCACACCTTATATGTAGATGTAGCTAATATAATAAAATAAGATAATATATAACCCGTCCAATGTCCTATATATGATATGGAGCGTTCTAAACTTTTTTTCTATATATATATTTATATATATATATATATATATAATACATATAATTTAAAAAAACTAAATGAGAACCTCGTCAGTATATTGTTAACAGTGACTTATACTATTGGCTTTTTTATATCGAGCATAGATTAACCAATTGTTAATTTTGTATGATTTTCCTGCGTTTATATTAATATATAAAAAATACAGCCGTAACCTTCTTCTTTTCTGTAGTTGAAGAGAATAATATTGTGAAGTTGTTATAGCAGTTGGCGCACCTCAAAATACATACTCAACATTTATTTTTTATTTTTTCGTACTGACTACGCTATTGACCCAGCAAGGTCTTAACAGCTTCACCGGACTACACATTTATAAATACATACATCATGACAAAGGGGTAACAAAAACACTTAGTGACTGCAAAAGACAAATCGTATATGACTTGGTATGTAATAGGCTGGCTGTCGTAGGTTTTGTAGAGTGGTGGAAGAAAGACATTGAACTCGTTATAATCTTTGAGTGTCTACTTTAAAAAGTTGAGGCAGTCATAAGGACTGCCGATAGAAGTGAAAACTCAAAACAATTAAATAAATGTGTTTTGAAACTCTTTTGAATTGTCATATTAATTTTAGTGTGAATGACAATATTTAGATTTTAGAATTTGTTTATACAAATTATTAACATATGGTTTTCATATCTATTGACACTCGGAGCTATAATTATATACATATTTATAAAGTCTATTAATTAGTCAAACATATGCTGAGCTGCAAAATATCAATATTACATTACATTAAAAATATATAACATAAAAAGATAAATCAGATCGAGTTTCTTGCCGGTTCTTCTCGATGACTGGATTATTTTCCGAACCTGTGGTAGCTTTGACGTTCATACGCGCCTTCTCAGGGCCTAAATTGAATAAAGTATATTTTGATTTTGACATGTACACAGGCCTATAATACGCGTTGCTAGTCTGACGCAAGAAGCACAATACGATCGTTCATGGTTACCTAGCAAGTCATAACGCGAAATGACAAATTTATCTCCTACCAAAAATGACGCTAAAGACGCCTAAAGAAGTTTTCATTTTATAAATATGTACTAGTGGGCATCCAGTGGTCGACATTCGACCATAGTTCATTGTTTTTTTAAAGGGATAAATATTATAATAATAGTTGTATGTTATTATATCATTGTTGAATGTAGAATAAAAAAGGGTAATTGGAACGTAAGAGTAAAATAATACATACAATCGAGTATAGTAACCTCCTTCACAACCTTTTTTGAAGAACTTTATTGACAGATGTCAAAATGTATTTTTTATTTACATGTGTGTATACGTTGTGTAAAATTGAAGCAGTAGTGTGAGTAATGCATATTTTAATTAATTTAATTTACTTCTAATGCATTTTATATAAAATAAATAGTTTTCTGCACTTCTCCTCCATATAAACTTTAACTATGCCAAATTTCATGTTCATCCGTTCGCCCAATTCCGTTAAAAAGGGGTACAAAGATTAGGCTTCACGTATTAATATATAGTAAATATATATCTCTACATAATCCATGTCGGATCTCTATTATTTATTAACATAGTATGTTTCACGTTTCTACTATCATGAGTTAAAACATAAAAATTATAAATTCGAAAGTATTGTTTGGACACCATGAGAATTATAAATAACTAGCTGGCCCGTGCAGACTTCGTTGAGCGGTAAACATGTATAAAAAAAAACTTTTTGTGACTTCAATATAAAAGTTAGACACATGCGGTGTTATTACAAAAAAGTTAAATACGTATTAAACCCTGGGTTTAAAAAGGTTTCATATTAAATGCACCGCGGTCGCTGAATGTTCGCCATCTTGTTCTTTTGTCTCACTTTGGTTACGTTAGGTTAGACTTTGAAAAAGGATCACGCGAACTTGCCAAGGGCGAGCGCGGTGCGTTTATTAGGAAACTTTATTAAACCAAGTATTTAATACGTATTTAACTTTTTTGTAATAACACGGATGCTGTCTAACTTTTTTGTAGGCATTATCAAGCTCTACAACTTTTCTCTGGAACTCAATCATATATCTCTCATCGTTAAAGCAGCGTTCGTAAGAAAGGTTTTCGTTCGACCGTTTTTCCTTTGACTTTGCAAATCCGACTACCACAAAAAAGTCTTTTCATTTTTCGGGTTAATATATAGCCTATGATACTCACAAATAACGTGGCTTTTTATGGGTAAAAGAGTTCAACGTCGATTTAGTAGATTCAGATATTACCTCCTATAACGTCACAAACTCACAAACTTTACCTTTTTATAATATTAGTATAGACTAGTATGGATTAATTATTCAAACAAAAATTAAGATAAACATTTTCAATTGCAAATTTAATATTCTACAAGAATATACCTATATGTTTAATTTATATCTATCTATACATATGTATAATAAAAATGAAGTATCTGTATGTAATATTAAAATAAAAAAAAATTACTGATATTTCTTTTTCTTACACTCATTTTCTGCATGTTCATAATTTTAAAATACACACACATTTACAATATTTGAATATTATAGTATTACGGTTATTCTGGTTGGCACAGACTAACACTATCGTTATTTTTATATTTTCATTATTAATTAATTATACACTTCTTTCAATAAAAATTTGAGGTTATCTATACATACAATAAAAATGAAGTGTCGTTATGTAATATCAAAATAAGAAATTTGTAATGTTTGGGTATGAAAGTATTGCACGCTACTGATAACAAAAATGCAATTTTTAATTTTCTTTGTCGGTCTGTCTATCTGTCTGTTTGTTCCGGGTAATCTTCGAAACGGCTGAACCAATGTCGACTAGTATTTCACTAGGAGGCAGCTAAAATTACAACAGGTGACTTAGGCTACTCTAATTTAGACTAGCTGTTAACCGCGGCTACGCCTGCAGTGCTATGTCCAAAACGGTTAGACCGATTGTCACGGGACTTTCACTGGCACATAGATGTGACCTTATAAAAAGCAATTTTGTCTATTTTAATTTAGATTAGCGGTTAACTATGGCTTCGCCTGCTGCGCTATCTCCAAAACGATTGGACCGATTTCCACGAAACTTTCTCTGGTAGATAGTTGACCTTATAGGAAGTAATCGAAGGTATTTTATTTTAGACTAGCTGTTAACCTTGGCTTCGTTTGCAATGCTATCTCCAAAACGGTTCGACCGATGCTGACAGGACTTTCACCGACATATAGTGGACATTATAAAAAGCAATTTAGTCTATTCTAATTTAGACTAGCTGTTAACCGTGGCTTTGCCCACAATGCTATCTCCAAAACGACTGGAACGATTTTCACGGGACTTTCACTGGCAGATAGCTGACCGTATTAAAATAATTTAGGTTATTCTATTTTAGTTCAGCTGTTACACACACTTCGTCCGCATGAAATTTAGCATAACTATGTTGTTCACTGTAAATATGTGCGTAAGACGTGCGTTGTACTGGACTCCAAGAATAAATATAATTGAAATTCATATATCTATATGTATGTATGTATGTATTCTGAATTATATTGTCTTTTTAGTAATTTTGGCGGCCATTTTATTTTATTTAAATTGTCAAATATTAAAAAACTGCTTATGACCGGTATCTGAATTACTTTAATTGTAGTTTATCTTTTCAATAGGGTTATCGGTTCGATAACTTTTCAAGTTGCGTTTCTGAACACACAATCATACGATAAATGTCAGTAAAACTCAACGGGTCATGTGACAGTTTATCTTATGGATAACTTTGTTGAGTCAATAACTATTGGTAGTTTAACCGAGTATCACAGAAACCGAGCATTAGATATAACGTTTTATATCTTGATTTATATTTATGCAAGATTTCAAGACGTCAGCTCATTCATTGTTTACAATTCAACATTATAATTATTAATAGTAATTTTAAAGATAGAAGGAGTCTCTCTAATAAGATATTAGACCATAAACGTATTAATTATTGATAATATGGGCATATTGTATCTATCTATCTTTAAGTCATTTTTTCACTACTTCCTTATACAGTATAAGCGAGCACTGAGGGGATATGGTGGGTTAGGTTCCAAATATGTTGCTAATGATGTATCTCATTTGCCACACTCTTATTATTTACATATCTAATGTATACGTTACATTTTACTGTAAGGGACGTGCGCGTCGTACTTACAATTGTTTTTAAAGAGCATTTATATATTTGTTCATGGTCTCACAATTTTATATTTCTTTAATACAAATTTTAAAAAACGCTTTTTTTTTCTCGAACTGACTACGCTATTGACCCGGCTTCATAGCTTCACCGGACTACTAAGGTTGGCGCTTAAGGCACACAACCGATTTGGGTTTTAGGTAACATACACAAGGGTGCACGCACACCTCGGCTTGGGCTGTTACCTGGAAAAAGACGCGTCTGTCCTAGCTAACTATTCTAAGCTATTCATACATATATACATTTGTGAACCATACAATCGAAATTGCATGATTCACAAATGAATACGTGTATATCGGATTGAAACGAACTAAAACTATTCGATTCAGTTCGATGAGGGAAAAAAAAACAAAACCCTCCCACCATGTGTATATATGTGCACGTGTGTGAGAGAGATGATCTCATATGTGTGTTCAAGTGATGTAGGTGAGTCACTGTATCGCGAAAATAATATCACGAGGGCTCCGCGCGGGGACGACCTAGGCTCGAGATATTACTGAGAACCGCGATGTGTGCGGGAGCTAAAAAGGATCGATTACAAAAGCGCGGGCGCAACACGCATTTAATAAGATCGAATTTAAATTTACTTAACGGCGACGGCGCCGAAATCTAAAAATAGACATAACAAAAATTATTATTATTGAACGGTCGTTTTTAGGGGAAAATAGACGTAAATACGCGATTTACTCTATCTTATATGAGTTATTTATTTTGAACAGCTGCGCGCGCGAGCCGTTGTAATGTAGCCGCGATGGCTGGAAACCTATGTATTGCAGTGACGGATCCTAGAAGAGGATTTCGGGCGGTTTCTTCGTATGCCGAGATCTCCGAGATCTCGTGGAAGATGAGTAATTGACCTGCGTAATCAATACTCGATAGAGTTTAAAAAACGCGTGCGGAGCCGCGGGTATTGCTAGTAACATAAAATGATACAACACTGAGTAATTTTAATTTTTTTTTATTAAGTGAATATTTACTAATTAATACACTTGTATATTCGAATCCTGAACAGTCTATTAGATAAGTCTTAATGAAGAATTGTAACCATTCTTGAATTATTCAACAAGTTATGCTGGTACTTTGTTTGTTACTTTTGTCCAACTTTTTAATAAAATTGTATGGTTAAAAAGCATGTCGAACAAACACACTTGATGTATTGTTGTGGCTAAGCATAGATTATTATGTGAAACGTAAATGTTTCTTCTTCTTACCCTTATCCCACTTAAGTACGGTCGGCACAACATGTTTTCTTTTACCATAATGTTCTTCATTTTTCACGCAATTCATTCATACCTTTGTCGGCCTTCCTTTACAGGTACAGGTTTTTTAAGGTGGTAGAGCCACGCTGTAGCTATTACTAGTTTCAGCATGAATGGGTCGGCTCGTCCGGGGTAGTACCACCCTCTTACAGAACACCGACGTGAAGTAACTATGCTTGCGTTTCGTTCGGTCAGTGAGAGCGCCGGAGGCCCACCTACTTTCCTCCTTTCCCTTCCCCTTTCTCCTTTCCCTACCCCTTCCCCATACACAGGCTGTCATCGCACTTGCGACTGCCCTGGTGTTGCTAGTGTCTATGGACGGTAGTGATCACTTGACATCACGTGACCCACCTGTTCGTTTGCCGCCCTTTGACATAAAAAAAACAGGTGTAAAATATAGCGTAAATACAGTAAATATAAGTATATTCGTCTACCTTTTTTTATGTCGTAGCAGGCAAACCAACATATGGGTCACGCGATGTTAAGTGATCACCACCGTCCATGGACACTAACAACACCAGGGGAGTCGAAAGTGCGTTGCCAGCCTGTGTTGGGGGAAAGCGACGGAAGTAGGGAGGGGGAGAAGAGAGGGCAGGGGAGAGGGTTGGGGAGAGGGGAGGATTGAGGGTTGGGGAGGGGATAGGTGCGAGGGGAGGGGATAGGTGCGAGGGGAGGGGATAGGTGCGAGGGGAGGGGTGAGAGCTGGGGGAGGGCGGGGGGAGGGCCGGTGAGTCTCCGGCGCTCTCACTGACCGAACGAAACGCTACAATGCAAGCGCTGTTACTTCACGTCGGTTTTCTGCGCGAGGGTGGTACTACCCCGTGCGAGCCGACCCATTCATGTTGAAACCAGTAATAGCTTCAGCGTGACTCACCACCTCGACTTCCTCTGCCATACTCATTCTTAATCGCATCGTATCGTCGCCACGTGTACTCTTTTCTTATTCGTATCTTTCGTGGCCAGCACTTGGAACTACATATATAATACGAAAGGTCTTATTATGATTTTATACACCTTCCCCTTGACAAAAAAACATAAATATTTATTGTTATTATATCACTTACTCGTAGATCAACTTGTTTGTATATATATTGACCGGTTTATAAATATTATATGAGATTGTGTAGGTGGGTTATTGTGTGAGGTCGTGAAGATATACTACATTGTAAGCAAATAAAACCATTAATGTTTATGAAAAATATATTTTTTTAAATCAGAAACTCGGATTCGTTGTTATAGTAAACATATTTTTCAACCATTGATATACAAAAACCCAAGATGCACACTGAACGTTTCACAGACGGCACACAAAAATAAGTGCATATTTTTTGGATTATGCAGTCATTTCAAATAGACTCGCGTCGCTTGCGTCCTTGTAAAAATAACTGTAAATCATTAACGTAAGGTCGAATTTGCAAATTCATAAAGATATCGCATAACTATAATCACGTATTGGAGAGTTTTTGCGGCCGATTTTGAGCACTACTTTTATTCCAGACTGTGCGTCTTGGGTTTTTATGTCAATGCTTTCAATGTACATAATTTCATATGTTACGTTCACTCTTTACGTAATTCATAAAGCATACGTTTCAGGTCTTTGCGTAAAATTTTTCCCGATATGTTCCTTGGAATTTTATTAACAAATATTATACCGCCTCGCAGACGGTGTATGGGTGACAACTGAAAAAGAGTACCTAAGTCTATACATGAACATAAATATTGGTTCTAAAAAGGAGTTTATTCAGTATCATTTTGAACGCGTGCGTCGAATAATGCCGACTTCACTCCTTCAGTTCAAACTATAAATGACTATCGTGGGGTGGGTATATAAGGAGAAAAAAAGTGTATCGCTTTGCATCGCAATACTTGTTACATAGTTGTTATTATACATGTTTCTCACAAAAACCGATGTGAAGTACCAGTGCTTGCATTGTTGCGTTTCGTTCGGACAGTGAGAGCGCCGGAGACCCATCGCCCCCTCTCACTTCCATCCCTCCCCCTCTCCTCTCCCTACCACGGCCACTTCCCCCTACCCCACCAACACAGTCTGGCAACGCACTTGCGACTCCTCTGGTGTTGTTGGTGTTTATGGACGGTGGTGATCTCTTAAAATCAGGTGACCCACCTGTTCGTTTGCCTCCTATGATATAAAAAAGGTGGTTTTAAAGCACCTCTATTCACAATACTTTAAAACGTTCTGTTGTATAATACAGTTTTGTATAATACAATTTATCGTTGTTGCTCGATAAATCGTCGCTCTTACGATATCTTCCGATTCCGATCTTATGATTCTTCGTATCCTATATATAGTCCGCGTCAAACTTTTTAACCGCTCTGAAGTAGATGCGCAGAACACAAATTTAGGTATCACAGGGACGCAGATGAGGTAAAAGGGGAGCAGACTCACCCACGCGCGTACCTCACCCCTATTGCACCCACGTTGACACATGTAGCTGCAGTACAGTCGCATTCAGAATAGTTTTGTTGTTGTTAATTACATGTTATTGCTATTTTCGTTATTTTCTTTTTCTTGTTTTTATATGTTCTTGTATAATAATCGTTGTGTATCTTTCTCGATCTCTTTCTGTCGAGTTCCAATCCGACAGCTGCCGTGTACGGACGTGTCCGCTGCGCGCCAGATGTTTCTCTGATAACTCTTTACCGAATATCGTTGTTCGACTACGCAGTACTGTCGAATGAGTCATCACGTGATACCATAGAGTAACAAACCCGCGCGTTGTAACTGTAAGCGTTTTCATAATTCTATGCGTGATACTATTGTGTTCTTCAATTTCGATAACTTCTGTGAAATGCATTTTACAGTGCATACCTATTCAGACCTCACATTTTAATGCGATTATAAACCCCACTTTTTGATGCAACGAACGTCTCATCAACGATAGATCACCGAACATTTACCGTCTTTCTCAAGGCCTATACGACCAAGAATGTATTGAAAGTAAGGCCAAAAGCAATGGTGATGATGAATGGTGTTTATTCTATACAGATATTATTATTAAGCTTGTAGTTTTACCCGTTCGTTAGTAAAATGCAACAGTTCTGCTTCTGTCAAACTGTAGCCGTCTTTAGGCACTACAAAGGCCGTGGGCAGCTCGCCCGCTAACTCATCAGGTGCACCTATAACACCACAATCCGCTATACCGTTGTGTTGTAGAAGTAATTTTTCTATGGATGCCGGCGGAACCTGGGAATTTTCTTTTAATTTACAATCCATTTGATATAATGGCATTAACAAAATATAAATTTAAAACAATTATCGTTATATATAATCATTTATCCAATCAAATATTAAAAAGAGGAGATTGGGGATATAAGTCAAAAGCTTAATTAATAATACTTTGATCAGTTTTTTGAACCAGTACAATAATTTCAAAACAGAAGTATAACATTACAGTATGTCATCAAGATTACAATCGATTTTCTGGCACAATGTGGAGCTATTTTTAAAAAGAAAGATAGAAGATATATTATGTTTTATAGAAACTTATAGTTGGCCGACTAGTCGGCCCTTTTACCACCGACTAATCGGCTAGTCGGCCAAGTTCATAATCGGAACATCTCTAGTTATTAGTAGCTTTTAGGATATGTAAATAAACAAATAATAGTAGATAATATTTAGTTTGGTGTGACGAAATCAAAATTTAGAACCACTTCCATACATATTTAGGCTTTGAGAGGATACAATCATACAAAGCATGCAACTTGTGTATTCCCTGATCATACAAAATCCTTCCGCATCATTGATTACTGATACTTGATTGTATGGTTTACTGAAATAAATACAGTAATATTGTGGAACTTCTCGCCTATCACTACTATCTTATTTAACAGATCACTATTTAAAAGTAAACGTAAATGGGTTTTTTTTTCGAACTGACTACGCTATTGACCATGCAAGGTCTTAACAGCTTCACCGGGCTACTGTAAATGGGGTTATTTTTCAGAATTATTAGCTAGAAACGGTATATCACAAACCTCGAGAGATTTTTGGTCTTGATTAGTCAATATTTATTTATTTATACATTATGCCTTAAATACGCAATGGCGGACTTAATGCAGAAGGCATTCTCTACCAGTCAACCATTAGGTGATGCAGAGATAAATGTTGGTAGGTTTACAAATAAGGATAAATATTTTGCATCATATAACTTATTGTCAAGTGCAAACAAAACAAAATGTATATGTTATGTCATGTCAAGATATATATTCACTACTAGCTGAACCCGCGACTACGGCCGCGTGAAAATTCAATTAAGAACACAGTGATTAATAATAATAAAATAGGATTGTATTCTGTATTACAATCAGATTTTAGATTAGTATCAGATTTCTTGAAAATGCGCCGAGTAGTTCTCGCGTAAATGTTCTTCTCTT
Organism: Antheraea pernyi; assembly: GCA_015888305.1. Lineage (NCBI taxonomy): Eukaryota > Metazoa > Arthropoda > Insecta > Lepidoptera > Saturniidae > Antheraea > Antheraea pernyi. The sequence continues at coordinate 637,176 of MU158763.1, read as the reverse complement.
TTGTGTTTTTTAAAAGTAGGGTATACATATAACCGAATGTGTTGTATATGTAAAACATGTCTTGTATATAAAAAAAAAACATATCCTATATGTTATACCGATCTATAAACTATTACCATACCGAATTTCGTTAAAATCCGTTCATTAGTTTTCACGTGAATCCCATGCAAACGACAAACAATAATTTAAAAAATCATAGAAATATGTTCTGTAATTGATTCTAAGCTCCACCAGAGTGCTCTTCTTTAAAATATTTAATGTACAAATATCCTTCCGTTACCTTTGTATTATATGTATATAGATAATATGACTTATATCAACAATGTGTGATTTTACACTATGTTGGCATCTATCCTTTCCACTTTGTATACGATGAAAATTACAAGCGAAGTTAGTTCGGGAAATGTTATTTTTTTATTCTTAAATCGCTTAGATCGTTATGCAGAGAGATAGCTGATTTAATGGGGGAACTTGATCGCAATAAATATGATGAAAATCAAGTATTAATAAATGATCTTCGTACTTCTATTTACGCAGAACACAATTTTTTGTATAGTTACTCATTACTTTATAGATACATAAATGACAATTTTAAATTCCTATATTTTTAACTTAGTTTTTATTAAACTCTTGACGTTATTATATTCAAGTCTGAATTTACATCTAAATTCAGACCGCCAAAAAAGATTCGCGAGGACTATAATTATCCAAAGACAATTAATTTTCAATAACCATGACTGTTCTTTGATTCTCCTTCACTTACCACTGGACGAGATGATCTCAAAAGGTTGTTGATGTGCCGAAATTTTGATACCACCACAAAATTATTTTGTTTTATAATATTTGATGTGATTAATATGTTCGGACACCGTGAACTATGACTTGTGAACTAGCCTAAGCTTTCTATGAAGATAAACATCGTGATGTAATCATAACATGATATTAGAGCTTTGTCTAAGACTGTCTAGGTGACTACCATATTCGACTTACTCGCCAAGGACCTCTGGGTGTGTTCTATCAACTGCACTCGAGGGGCGATCCATTTAGGCCTAACATGTCTACTATCATGTACTATATAACCACTTCTCATCAAGTGAAACTGTAGTCAAATGCTAGAAAAAGTATTAAAAATACTAGTTAATTACCGCTCGCAATTTAAAAAAGTAATTAATAGTTGTCTCATAGCATCTGCACTTGAGAGCCAGTTATCCCTCAAAACTCAGGGTGCTTACCATCTTTAACCACTTCTTCATTTAACATTACTTGATATTGTGATCAAACGATAAAATCTACGATTTAAAAAAAGTCGAGGCAGTCACAAGGACTGCCAGCAGAAGCGACAACCCAAAGCAATTATGCTCGCGCGATACAGTGACACAAAATCTTACATCACTGCGACAACATTACACATATCACCTCCACACACGTGCACGCATACACGCTTACGCATGCAGGTGGAAGGGTTTTATTTTTTCCCCTTATCAAACTGAAATAGTTTAGAATATTATCCGATACGAAATATATATAAGGGTTGTTGAGGTGTGTATGCTTGGTACACATATATGTTTCAACAACTCATATATGTATGAATAGATAGCTTAGCTTAGCTTGAGCCGTTGCCGAGGTGGGGCTAGTCTGGTGTGCAGGAGCGAAATTTACCCCCAGACCACGGCGGCGTGATCTGTGGTCACGCGGGCTTGGGCGTGAGCACGCTCTGTTTGGAGAGACAGGCTGGTACTGATCGTTCACTGCCGTTATTTCATGGGAAGGATCGGTAAAAATATATCGCGGACGTCTTTTACAACGCGCAGCGTTTGGTACGGGTTCGTATTTTGCGGCGGATACCACTAACTTTAAAATAGTAATATTATAAAGATGTTAAATTTATGAGTTTGTGAGGTTGTTGGGGGTAATCTCAGGAACTACTAAACTGATTTTAAAAATTCTTTAACCAATAGAAAGGCGCGTTATTTGTGAGTATCATAGGCTATATATTAACTCGAAAACTAAAAAGACTTTTTTGTGGTGGTCGGATTTGCAAAGTAAGTCGGAGAAAAAACGATCGAACGAAAACGTTTGTTACGATTGTTGGCTTAACGATAATAGATACATGATTGTGTTCTAGAGAAAGTTTTAGAGCTTGATAATGTCTACAGGAAAGTCAACTTTTATGTTTAAGTCACAAAAGGTAGTTTTTTTATATTTAAAAAATAATTTAAGTTGTTATGTGATATTTATTGGTCATATTATCAACAAGAATTTTGAATTCTTATAAATACGTAATAATATAATAATTGAGCCACAGCAACACGTGGCCGGGTCAGCTAGTACGTTATATTTACCTGATGCCCTTTGTATTTAATGAGTTCCTTTGCTCTGTCTACTATAAAGAAGCAACCATCAGAATTATAATATCCAATGTCTCCGGTTTTCAGATAGCCTTCATCATCTATAATATCTCGAGTGGCACTCTCATCGTTCATATAACCTTTCATTATAGTCGGCCCATTTATACATATTAGGCCTTCCTGATTGGCTCCCAACTTTTCACCGTTGTCTATGTTAACAACCTGAAATAGTATTATAGAAGTGACAACAAAATGTTAGAAGTCAAAGTTGAATGATCTATTTATTATTGAATGAGAGAATGAATTTAATGGGTCGGCACGCCCGGGGTAGTACCACCCTCTCATAGAAAACCGACGTGAAGTAACAGTGCTTGCGTCGTTGCGTTTCGTTCGGTCAGTGAGAGCGCCGGAGGCCCACCTCCCCTCCCTTCTCCTCTCCCTCCCTTAACCCTTCCCCCAAAGAGTGGCAACGCACTTGCGACTCCTCTGGTGTTGTTAGTGTCCATGGACGGTTGTGATCACTTCACATCAGGTGACCCACCTGATCGCTGGCCACATAAAAAAAAAAAAAATTTGCTGCACTTCGTGTACATTAGCGAGCTTAATCTCACAAAGTATTTTCTTGTAACCAACGGTGTTAAAAATATTTAAGATAGTAAAAAGAAGTTTGTATAAAGGCATCAACGTCACCAGTAATTATGGTAAAATAGGCGGTTGATGGCTCAAATAAAAAGAGACAGAGACATATGATTGTCATTTTTAGGAATTTGATCGTAAAAAATGTCAAAATTATAATATAAAGTTGTATATCTTTTTTAAACGGAATTTATAAGATTTTACCTTGTGAAAAATAAACAAACGGTATTGTGGAAAAAGTAGTTATTGATAGTAGTGCAAATAAAAAAAATGTTATTTTTATATTTGGAATTGAAGGTGATATAAAATACTAATAAAAATAAACATAAGGTATCTTATTATATTCTGTGTTAATGTTATTATTTCGACAATAACAGCAATGTAATATGTGGGGCCCAATACCAATTTCCGGAATAAGAATAAGAAAAAATATTATGATTGAACAAAAAATAATTTATTGTTTGTCAAAATATTATCCTTTGGCTTCAATGCTATATTTTATATGCATAAACCAATTTTGAATACTTGTATTCCACTCCTCCGTGGTGACAACGGAAACATGTTTTTTATATTCTTCAACGACCTCTTCGGGTGTTGATATTCATTGATCTCTTAGATAATTCTTGATTATTGAAAACAGGAAGAAGTCGCATATGTATGTACTGTGTGTGATCGATAATAATTGTTTTTATCTTTCAAAAATTCGTTTGTTTACCTGACGATGTCATGATGTAAGATGATGTGACGTTTTTGGTTATTTTACGGAGTTTGTCAAATAACTTCAGACAAACAAATGGTCGTATTCCAAACGCTTTTTTATTGTTGTAGCACGGCTAAATGACAGCGCTGTGCCTGATGGTAAGTACAGTCGAATCCAAAATCAATGGCGACCACCGAGTGACACACAGTCCTGCGAAAGGCTGGATATGCACACGCTGATCCCGAAACACGACCCGCAGAAGCGAATCACTATGACGGGCTTTTTTGCCATATACATGATGGTTGCGACCCAGTCAGGCTGTAAAACCCTACCACCCCGCTTTCGCCATTGGCTCGTTCGTTATTCAGCAGGGTGCACCACGTGCAGGTGAGGTTGGCTTGGATGTCTCAAGTCTTCGATGTTATTCGACACCCCTTACACCTCTAACGCTATTAACTGTATGACAATCCTTAGAAGCGAAAGTAGTCTTGTGCCCAGTTTTATTTAAAAAGGTAGCAATCATCGGTTTGGCGGCAGACTGGACACTTCTCGCTTTAGTTGATTTCGACTCATTTGGAAATACCCAAACAATAGATTGCTGTTAAGATCCCAACAGATCACAGCCGTAAATCCATATTTCATCACCTGTCACTATGTCCCACGTACAGGTGTTGTTGATTTCCATAAATAAAATACTTGCGAGTGTACAGTATAATTTATAGAAATCCAGCACGTGCACATAAGAAGAAGGAGAAAATTAGACAGACAAATAAATTACTTAATATTTACAATAACTAAAAGGCCAGCAATTTGCGACTCCCTGGTGTTGCTATGGACGGCGGTGATCACTTACCATCAGGTCACCCGCCTCTTCGTTTGCCCCTATAATATTTAATATATATATGATTACAAATTTCTTGGAAATATATCAAACCTTTACTTTGATTCCCGGTAGAGGGTAACCACAACTTCCCAGTTCTCTAGCACTATTATTCTTGTCTTCTTTTATTACTGTAGTAACAATCTCTGTCATTCCGAATCCTTGAAAAATTCCTTTACAGTTTGGTAAACTACAGAAAACCAACAAATAGTTAAATGAAAGTTACAGTACACTTACTTCTTAAAAACTGTATTATATCTATACTGTATTATTGTATTATATCTATACTAATATTATAAAGAGGTAAATGGTATGTTTGTTTTTTTTTTTTTTTTTTTTTGTCATAGGTGGCAAACGAACAGGTGGGTCACCTGCTGTTAAGTGATCACCACCATCCATGCACACTAACAACCCCAGAGGAGTCGTAAGTGCGTTGCCATCTTTCGGAGGGAAGGGTTAGGGGAGGGAAAAGGAGAGGAGAGGGGAGGGGAGATGGGTCTCCGGCGCTCTCACTGACCGAACGAAACGCAACAATGCAAGCACTGTTACTTCACGTCGGTTTTCTATGAGAGGGTGGTACTACCCCGGGCGAGCCGACCCATTCATGCTGAAACCAGTAATAGTTTCAGCGTGGCTCTACCACCATTAAAAACGTTTGTGACGTTGTAGGGGGTAATCTTAGAAACTACTGGTCCGATTTGAAAAATTCTTTCAGTGTTATATAGGTCATTTATCGAGGAAGATATATGATATATATCATCACACTAAAACCAATAGGAGCGGCGCACTGATAAAGAAAGTTTCAAAATCGGGGTGTTTTTTCCTCTTAAGAGCTTCCGCTGCGTTAGCCCAAAGTAACTGTTCTACGCGGACGAAGTCGCGGGCAGACGCTAATATATAATATACCTAATAATAAAAAATAAATAAAAGTTCTCAACCACCAAGCTTGTTTGTTCTATTTGTTCTATTTAATTTTATAATTAAAGATTTTGCAAAAATAGACTACGGAAATATACCACATTGTACGTTAACTCTATTACACCAGCCCAAGACGAATCAATAATTTCGAACATAAAGAAATCTATAGTTGTGTTGCACTATTTTGCACCTACGAGAAAATTTTTAAGGCCATGTAGATGTCTTCACAAATCACGACGGCAACTTTTACCGCTGAGCATAGTATAATGAATTAATTTAAAATTTACAATTACATGCGAAATGAAAAAGAACTCCGCGGATATATGATGGATACCGTAGAAGTCGCATTTGGGAATGACGAGTATTCGACTCCTGAATAATTTATTTTCATTTAAATAATAATTAATTTATGTAACATTTCGGAAATGAAGTGAATTAACCAATGAAATTTTAAAATAATCACGAAATGATTTTTTTATGCGATTTCAAATTTAAACGGTAAAATTATTTTAGGAAAATAAGTATCTAATAACATGTGAAGGAAAACCAAGGACCACTTTTTATGGTTGAATTTCGACCACTGGACGGTCACCAATTTTCATAAAGAGTTAGTGTTATTATTGAAATAAATCGAAGTTGTATGAAAATAAAGAAATACTTATGAAAGTACCGTTTAGTTGCCGCACTGGCAATATCCACACTAAGAGGGGCTGATGAGCTCCATACTATCTCCACTGACGATAAATCATACTTTTCGATTAAATTGGACTTTGCTAAGACTACAATTACCGGTGGTACTGCCATGATCACTTTAATCTGTAATAGAAGTTTAGGAAAACCTTTAATAATTATACACTCACAATATCAATTACCAAAGACAGATTTCGTAGCTCATGACAATGCAAAACTAAAGTCGTTCCATTTGACATTTTCTAATATATTTTACAACGCGCAGTGAGAGTTGCAATAAAAAGGTTACTAGCACGTAAACATGAGAATTAAGTTCCTACAGAAGCAATTTGAAAAACAGCAGCTTGAAAGAAAATAATTAATGCTTATGTACTCGTATATACAGTGATGTCCGTGTTTCGTAATTTTTGTTTTCCTAAATGGCTTGACCAATATGTTTTTTTTTATTTATGAGGTTAGCTCAATGCTTCTTATCTAGTTGGACTTGGTAGGTAGAACTGTAGTCGGGATAGAAATTTTTCAAATTTTCTAAGCAAATTTTAATTTTATAAACATGTATGCATATGTTTTCCATAAATTTTCTGCCTCTTGACACCTATTAACATTTTAAATTTAGTTTTTTTGATGTGTAAGATGTGGCGACGCGATGCCATGTGCAAGCAACTGTGCGCAATCTCTCTTGAAGCATTGAGCTCGCGTACCTATAGTGTAATTTGAGAATTTGAGATTCGTTTGATTCGAACAATTTCGATGTTTCACATCTGCCAGGCGCCCCATGACGGCTCATTTTTTCTATTGATGCTTTATTACATTTTTTGGCAAGACAATGTTTATCGGCCGGGTCCGTTAGTAGTTTATATATTTTTAGTATACCATAAGAAGTACGGATAAAAGCAGTATCCCCTCACTTAAATTACATAATGTGTAGCGAATCTGAAAAATATACTTTTTTTATTATGAAACGTGATAAACCTTCCAATATGTTACTTCAGAAGTTGTTGGAAAAAAGCTATAACTGTCTTATGGAAATATCAAAACATATGTACAAGAATTATAATAACACTTAAAACGGTAAACGGAAATCCTTATAATGTACATGTAAATGTAGATATAAAAAACTATATGAAAAAATGACCTTAGACTTAGGAACTCAATGTGTTTAAAATGCCGACATTTAAATGCTAAAGCTATAGAAACCATTTAGAGAAAAAGAAAAGTAAAGGGAAATAATTTAGTTGTTTGCGAGTGATAATTCCCGAGACTATTTATATACATACTAAAACAACAATTCAATATATGCTCGCTCGGCGACAACTTTTGTACTTGAGTGTGGTAGCTAACGGTTGGTGGATATAGAAACAGTCCTACCATATGATATTATAACTATATATACGTCATAAGCGCTTCGACAGAGCCTTGTTAAAACTTGGTTAATTAGTTATTTTTGACGACTGCCCCGTGAATCCTATCTAAGCAACATATTTACTATTTCTTTTTCACCACGGACATTGAGAATATGCCATCTTACTTCCACGTTTTATCTAAGTGTCGCGTCTTACCTACATTACTTACGTATGTGTACGTTATCGTGACATTGGTTTTGTCAAAAGATAATGTAGGTAAAGTATCTTTAGTTATAATATCATTGGTTCTACCACCATATTATGCTCCCATCACGATGTTTTCCTTCACCGAAAGACCTGGCTCAAGAATTCCAACTTACATCGATCGACGCTATATTCGAAAACGCACCGAGCCATCATTGTTTGTATGTAAAGTTATGGTATTAAATTGTATTGTATGAAAATAGTTTATACCTTAAATTCCTCAATGATTTTGAGAAATGTATCCGGATTATATTTTGGAAGATAAACGACAGTTTTATTACTGAGTAGGCTTGCTATAGTGGTAAATAAACCATAAACATGATTCCAAGTTAAAACAGTTAACATTTTTACATTATCAGAATCAACAGCTTCACTGAAATAATAAAGTCATGAAGGTAAAGAAGTGCACATAAAAAAACAATAAAAAATAGACGACCATTAACGTACACACCTCATAATAATCACACCGTATAGTACGTTTACATGTGTGAGCATCACACCTTTCGGCAAACCAGTTGTACCGGATGAATATAATATAAAGGCCAAATCTGATTCTCCATGTACCTCAGTTGCCTCGTAGTTCCATATATCAGTGTCAACCATAACATCCTTGTAGGAAATAATATCATAGTCCAACGGCATTCCATCCAATTGAATAATTTTTACAACCTCCGATGAAGACTTAAAAATATCCATAGCCTTTCGTAATAACTCTTCGGAGCCAATAATTATTTTAGGATGCGAAATTGACAATGCATAGATAATTTCATCTAAGGTTTAAAAAACGATTATAGTTTATAAATCATAGAATGAAATTATCTTTAAAATTAAATTCGGTAACGAAAAGGTCAGCCTATAAATAAATATTCTTGATTCATGATAGTCAGTCACCTTGATAAAATAGCAAACCAATGTAAAGCCTTGAGACCTGCTTGCTGGTAAAAAAGCCATTTAAAAATGAAAAATTGATACTAACATGACCCGCTCACTATTTTACCTTCAACTTTTAAGGCGCGGCCACATACATACGGAATTTAGTTTCAGGATTCCGTACATATTTCACACACATACGTTTATTTTCGTTTGGAATAATAAGGGTCAGTTGAGAGACGACGACGACCATTGAGTTCAGACATTTTAATAGCGATGGACGATGATTTGCAACTTGCGATTGCATTTTTGCTGTATCTTGCTAAGAAGTAGAAAATAGGTACATCCACTCAATACTAAAAGATTGCAAGACAGTCACTATTATATATCTATACATATAATAAAAATGAAGTGTCTTTGTGTAATATCAAAATAAAAATTTTTCACTGATTGGGTACGAAAGTATACACGCTTCTGATAACAAAAATACAATTTTAAAAATTGTTGTCGGTCTGCCTGTCTGTTTGACCCGGGTAATCTTTGAAACGGCTGAACCGATTTTGACGGGAATTTCACTGGCAGATAGAAAAAATTACAGCGCGTTACTTAGGCTACTTTAAATAGACTATCTGTTAACCGCGGCTTCGTCTGCCATGCTATCTTCAAAACGATTCGATCGATCTTCAGATCACTTTCACTGGCAGATAGCTGATCTTATAAAAAGTAATTTAAGCAATTTTAGTTTATACTAGCTGTTAACCGTGGCTTCGCCCGCTGTGCTATCACCAAAACGGTTACATCGATTTTCACGGGACTTTCAATGGTAGATAACGAACCTAATAAAAAGTAATTGTGGTTATTCTATTTTAGGCTAGCTGTTACCCGCGACTTTGTCTGCATGAAATTTAGCAAGATTTCAACTTATTCTTTATTTTTAATGACAGAAATAATTATCGGCTTATTGTTTACAATTCGACATTATAATTATTAATAACATTAATGATATAGAGGTCTTCCTAATAAGAGTATTACGTAAAGAGTTCCATAATACAATTTGTTGCGGAACAGACAAGCGTTTATTTTTTGTATAGTCACTAAATCTTAATTATAATAAGGGCAATGTATATTAAATGTAATGTAAATATAAATCTTTATAATAATATTTTTAGTTATTGTTTCAATAGTTCCTTATACAGTGTAAGTGAGCACTGAGGTAGTTATATGGTTGGTTATGGTTCCAAATATTATGCTGATGACAAACCTCATTTGGCACGCTCTTTGTATTTATATATCTAATGTACACGTTACATGTTACTTTTAGTGGCGTGCGCGTCGTACTTACAATTGTCTTTAAAGAGCGTTTCTGTAATTGTACATAGTCTCAAAATTCCATAATTCTTTAATACGATTTTAAAAAACGCATGCGGAGCTACGGGTGCAGCTAATATATAATATACTATATATATAATATTATATATAAATTACGAGGCAATGCCAAAAACTGACTGACTTGCGTTCCGTACGGAATTAAGGAATGTGTGACGTGACTCGTACAAAATCTATGAAAGAGATGCGTTCAAATCACTTTTTTTTCCGTGCGAGATTCCGAACGCAGAGGATACCATACGGAATTCCGAATCGGACAAAACTACGAACGGAAAAGCACTGTATGCTTGTGATAGGTCCATAGATTTGTTAGGATTTACTGCGTTCGAAATCTCGAATCGATATTTCGAATCGAAATCCCGAAACGGAATTCCGTATGTATGTGGCTGCCTTTAGTGTCAGGGATATTTTTCGAACTGGCTATATGTACAGTCGTAAATACCTTCTCAAATCTTAAAGTAATAATATTTTAATTGACTCTAAGACATACGGTTAGTAAGATTACGATGGAAAAAATCGTAATAGTATTAAAATAGATCGGAAATCGTACCTCTCGTATATGCTAAACTAAAGGCAGTAACAGAAGCACCAGCACAAATACTACCAATGATAGCGATTAAGACTTCTGCTCCATTACGACTCCATACCGCAACGACATCACCGCTTTTAACATCCATCTCTTTCAGGCCCTTTGCAAACTTTATTATATTTTGCAACAACGTTTTGTATGTCTCTCCATGTCCAGTAATGCCATTAATCTGAAAAAATGTTAGTGTTCTGGATTCCATAATCAAATATTTTTGGCATGTAGTTTTAATATTTTTAGTAACATACTTGCAGGCTCGTAGTCCATATCTTTTAACCGTCGTCAAAAAGATTCTTAACTCGCCTGTTTATCTAATTTTTAATATTTATTATCTCAGAATTACGTCATTTATAAACCGTTTTGGAAAAATATATTTTTTATTAGAATGTGGATGTCTGTATTTAATTATTTTAATTTAATCAAAAATAGACCTTGGATTTGGAGATCTATAACGTTATTCTTGGATGATCACTGTATTTTGTACATAAGACCAGCGGGGACGGCGAACGTTGTCCCGCCCTGATAATAAAAAAAATCTTGACAAACTAATTGCCGAATACTTCGCCTAAGGCCAACTATGAACGTTCGTCGAGATTATCCAACACGAACGTTGGCTGGCTAATAGAGTTACAGAGCCTAGATACCTACCGTGACAGACAACATCAACTAACTCACTGGTCATCAATAATCCCAAAATTAAGAACTCAATAATTACCTTCGCAATACACGTCATCATAAAGCGTTATTTACTCGTTTCACTGGACAATAAAGAACCATCATACGACCTACATAAAATAATTTACTTCTATGCCAAACATCCCTCGACGCTTCAAACAGAATAAAGGAATAAACACCCAAATACAGAGCTCATTTGAGTAGTTATTCCACTCATAATATTTTTTATATTCTATCTCATTGTAAAAGCGTTTGATATATATCATCATTAGATACATACTCTAAAACAAAGTACCCTACCGCGTCTGTCTCTGTGTCTGTTCGCGATAAACTGAAAAACTACGAAACAGATTTTCATGCGGTTTACACGAGTAAATAAATTGATTCTTGAACGTTTTGGTACATAATTTGTCAAGGATTTTTTTTATAATCAAGGCAGGACAACGTCTGCCGGGCCCGCTAGTATATATAAAAATACATACAAACAATTGTTAACTTGTAGCGGAACCTTATTATAGGTGAAGAAAGCGTAGACAAAACAAAAGAATAGTAAGTGAACTTTAAATTAAAATGAAAAACAAATGAAGCAATTAAATATAACTCTTTCCTAGTTGAAACACGAGAGTTGTTCTTACTAATACAATAAATGCAAGGTGAATTTTTTTACTTCTTTGTTACGCTTTCACATCTTAACTATTGAACCGATTATCGTGAAACTTTGCATACACGTTAGATATACAGAAAATAACATACTGACGGGAGAAAGCGAAAATGTCTTAATTTACATTTTTGGCTAAATGGTAAAAAGTGTTACCATATTCTTATATAAAAAAATACCACTTCGAATGGTGTGGGTCTCGCTTTCCTACGATTAAATTTTTCACTGATACGACCATCGTTTTTTGCCTAGTTTTAGCACTATTCATAAAAAATTGTTAATTTTTGAAATAGTTTTTTGGCTCTGGTGTAAAGTTGGATTGTTCCAGTTACGACAATTCTGCTTTCTCCCGTCGATAATAATACCTTACATCCAGAAAAAAATACTGTTCTCGATGGGCAGAATATATCTACATAAACGTGATTGAAACCGCGAGCAAAAGCTATTTTCGAATAAATCCCAATAGTTTTTTTATTATAGTCTTATCATCTTTTTGCTTTTCATAATTAAACGTATGAAGCGTCCGATACCTTGTCCAGTATTTTTTCATTAGTTTGAGGAGTTGTCGCTGAATACAATTAGCGCAGTGTAACCGAATGAAGGAACTATGTTGCATTAAATCAATTGTCGAATATATGTAAGCGTACTACTTCGCATTACGCAATATTTGGTTAATTCTTTTTTGTTAGATGTGTAATTATCAGGATAAGGTTTGTATTTATTTATTTATTTGAAAATGTAGATAATGCAACTGTCAACAGTCCGATGTATAATATAATTACAATAATAAGAAGGGGTAAACTAGTCTGAAAACCTACAACGCTTTATCACTTATATCAGGGGTTCCCAAACTTTTTCAGTCTGCAGCGCACTCACACGTTTGGTATTTTATAAGGGCGTCCTAAACTAACTAGGTAGTCGAAATAGACTATTTTGATTGGCAAAGATATTAAAACATCCACAACATGTATTTGTGTGTGCTGGGAATTTAATAGTTTGCCCTGTACCTATGAATTACTAAGTTAAGCTACCGGATTAAGTTTAAGAGAAGTACGCACGCGGTGCACACTTTGGGAACACTTAACATATATACATATTACACAACTAATGATAATGAAAAATTAAAATTATGAAATTTTTGTGTACGAAAGATAATGTTTGAAAAATCATCGGAAAATTGAAAAAATCGGATTTAAAGATATGCATATAAATAGTGAGTGAGACAGAAAGACTATATGTTGATCTTCAAAAATATTGAAAGATCGACGTTGAGATTCAGTTGGTATATTTTTTCACTACACGGTCGTAATGTAAACGAAAGCTTTAGTCTCGTTTATTTCTTTAGTAAACCCATGCGAAACCGGGACGGGCAGCTAATTTAAAAGATTTAGGAATTAGAAAAACATTCAGTACTCTTACCAAACATTCTGCTGAATCTTCACTTAGGCAAAATTGTTTTAATTTATCGATTATATATTTTCCAAACGACAAATGCACAGGAATCTCTAAGGGTAAGCCACCACAGACTACATTGTCTCTTATAAGTTTTTCCATGTTAAACTCCGTAACTGCTCACACGTGTTTCCAAGGTTATAATTTCATACAAAATGGCACCTTCTGCTTCTTAAGTATCTCTTATAAATGTAAAATGTAAACTATATGCGTACTATCATAAATTATGTATAATTTATTGATTAAGTAGCTACTTCCTGCGGCTCCGCTCGCGTATTTTATTCGTATCATAGTATTTTGTGGTTTTCAAAAAGATTACTGATAGTTTTACCTTGGAAGAATGTACCTATAAGCACAGTACAATTCAAAAACAGTTGCGACCATCGAGTGACACAGTATCCATCGCCGGTCGCCGCTATCATGCCGGCCTGCGAAAAGCTGGATATGCACAGGCTGATCCCGAAACGCGAACCGTAGAAGCGAATCACTATGACGGGCTTTTTCACCATATACATGGTGGTTGCGACCCAGTCAGGCTGTGAAACACTACCACCTCGCTTTCGCCATTGCCACGTTCGTTATTCAGTTCGTTATATTATATAGGAAATTATCTCTCGCAAACAACTAAATTATTTCTCCTTAATTTTCTTTTTCTCTAAATGGTATAGTTTGAGCATTTTAATGGTGCCATTTTAAACACATTGAATTTTAGGTGGTCTCAAAAAATCTAAGCTCATTTTTTCATATAATTAATTCTATTTATATCTCTACTAGCGGGCCCAGCAGACGTTGTCCCGCACTGATTATGGAAAAATCCTTGACAAATGAACGTTCCTCATCAATCACTCTATCCACCGGTGAAAACCGCATGAAAATCCGTTTGGTAGTTTTTGAGTTTATCGCGAACAGACAGACAGACAGACAGACGCGGTAGGGGACTTTGTTTTATACTATGTAATGATTTGCATGTACATTAAAAGGATTTCTTTCCATTTACCGTTTTAAATTTTATTCTAATACTTTTACATATGTTTTGAATTACCATAAGACAGTAATACCATTTTTCCAACAACTTCTGAAGTAACATATTGAAAAGTTTATTTTCATTTTGTTTTATAATAAACAAATCCTATTTTTCAGATATATTCCATACTAGCTGTACACGCAGCTCCGCCCGCGTTTATTAAAATTGTATTAAATAAATATCACATTGTGAGAACATGTATAATTATAGAAATGCTCTTTAAAAACAATTGTAAGTACGACACGCAAGCCACTTACAGTAACATGTAACGTATACATTAGATATATAAATACTAATACTGTATCAAATAAGATATATCATCAACAACATATTTAGAACCTAAAGCCACCATATAAGTACCTCAGTGCTCACTTACACTGTATAAGGAACTAATGAAAAAAAGATTTAAAGATAGATAATGATATAATATGTCCATATTGTCAATAAGTAATATGTTTAGGGTCTAATATCATATTAGAAAGACCCCTTCTATCTTTAAAATCACTATTAATAATTATATTGTTGAATTGTAAGTATTGACTGAGCTTGCATAAATATAAATCAGGATATAAAACTTTATATCTATCTAAGCTTTTAATATTTGATTTAAATAAAAAATATTGATTGAAATATTTGATATTTTAAATAGTGCTCATTGAACTCGATACAACACTCTTATATGTTACTATGGTCATTGAGTTATGTAGACGAAAGTGCAGTAAATAAAATAAAATGGCCGCTAAAATGACCAAAAAGATAATATAATTCAGAATACATACATACATACATACGGATATGTGAATTTCATTTATATTTATTCTTGGAGTCACATGCAACGCACGTATCAAGCACATGTTTACAGTGAACAAAATATTTTTGCTAAATTCCATGTGGACAAAGTCGCGGGTAACAGCTAATCAGCTAGATCAGATCAGATCAGCTATCTGCCAGTGAAAATCGGTCCAATCGTTTTGGAGATAGCATTGCGGGCGTGGCCACGGTTAACAGCTAGTCTAAATGACTTTTTATAATGTCCACTGTGTGCCGATGAAAATCCCGTAAAAAACGGCCGAACCGTTTTAGAAATAATACTGCGGGCAGAGCCACGGTTAACAGCTCGTATAAATTAAAATGACTTTTTATAAGGTCAGCTATCTGTCAGTGAAAGTGTTGTGAAGACCAGTCCAACCGTTTTGGAGATAACGTTGCGGGCGAAGCCACGGTTAACAGCTAGTATAAATTAGAGTATGCTAAGTAACTCGCCATAATTTTAGCTACCTCCGAGTGAAATTTCCGTCAAAATCGATCTAGCCGTTTCGGAGCTTACCCGGAACAAACAGACCCAGGCCGACAAAAATTTTGCATTTTTGTTATCAGTAGCGTATATACTTTCATACATAATCAGTAAGAAGACATATTTTGATATTACATACAGACACTTCATTTTTATTATATATATATCATAGAGTAACAAACCCGCGCGTAGTTAATGGAGACTGCATAATCGGTTTTTAGTATGGGAACAGCGCGATCCGTTGTCGCGGGTGTAAGGAGGGGCCCGGGGTAACGCGGGGTAACCCCTAATGTTTCTATAGTGATGCGCATTACAAACTTGTACGGACACTGTATCGATGTTAATTATGATAAAAAAAGTTTGATAAAAATGTATTCAATTTATTTATTATTTTATACAATAGCATCTTAATCACCAAAATACAATAAAAATATATTTAATTAAACATTATAATACAAAATTTTGTAACCATTAAATAAAATAAGATTATTATAAACTCGACTCTTCGAATTTACTTTATCTTTACTACTTTTACAAATGTAATAGAGTGTGATGTTTAAATATATTTTAACTAGCTGTACCCGCTACTTCGTCCGCGTGGAATGGTATCTTTGGATAACAGTGTTTCACTGCAAAGAGCTTATTAAATTATTTAAGTTTATAAGTACATAAGGTATATAGAATTAATATGTGTTTTTTTAATAATCAAAATATTTAATAATGAAAAATAATAAGACACGTTTCCACGCTACCTTTGAGGTAGTGTACTTAGCGCGTTTTTCTTAATGTGGTTTCCCCGGTAGGCCTATTCCAGTGATCTGTTGTGATTTTGTTTAATCTGAAACTATTGTCGGCCTTGAAAATTTATACACGCTACAGAACAAAACAGTCCAAGTTTTTTGTAACCGCATTTAGCACTAAGTACATACCTTTTTCCCAAACAAGCTAATTCCACTTGTTTTTTATTTTGAGTATTTTTAACAGTTCAGTAGTTTTGGCGTTAAAGCATCACAGACAGACAGGGCTACTTTTGCATTTATAATACTAGTAAGGACTAAAATATAATAAAAGTATATTTAATTAAATTTTATAATAGAAAATTAGCGCTTCAGACGCCTTTGTTTGCATTGTAAGCGTTTTATGTATAATAGACGTTGATGTGAAATACGTTCCAAGTATTCTATACGTGACTTGAGTTTTTTTTTTTACGAGAGGTATCAATAGTTTTATCTGGTACAAAACTAGCTGTATCTTCTACGTCCATCGATGCTTCTTGAACATGTTGGTCAATCTAAAACACAGAACGCATAATTTATTTTATTTAGAATAGTTCTATCTTACGTTAAACCATAAACAA
The DNA here is from genome assembly GCA_015888305.1 of Antheraea pernyi. NCBI lineage: Eukaryota > Metazoa > Arthropoda > Insecta > Lepidoptera > Saturniidae > Antheraea > Antheraea pernyi. Next base: position 620,095 of record MU158763.1, on the reverse strand, counting down.
ACAATTAAAATGGACAAATAATAAATAATAATGCCTTACGTCAAGCTTTAAAGATGGAACTGCATTTGGAAATAAGTATCGCCTTTTCTTGCTCGAATCAAAACAAGTTTCCTCAAAATGTTCTGAACATATTGTAGTCCGAGGGCCAGGAAACCGACCATCTTTGCGAACTACATTAATCCATTTTTGTTTCATCTTCTGATCCTTAGGGAAGCTGTAACATTACGAAATTTGTCACTGAACATATCTCTAAAAATATATAAATAAATATTATACAATTTAAATGACAAATAAAAAATATCACAACAGTTATCAAAAGTATCGGTTAATAATATAATTAATATTGCTTATAAAATAAAAAAACAATTTATAGATACTCGATACAATCCGAATAGGCACAACACTACAGCGTCTTAGACATATGGCGCGCTGCCATGACAGTTTGGTTTAGTTTAATATTTTATTTCACAAAGAAACTTAATTCAATCAATACTTACACATGAAAAGAGATACACTAGATTTTAGGTTTTTCTTTCTGTAATGATTTTTACATTTTTTCACTACACAATTAGACATATTTACTGCGTATAATAATATTTTAGCGGAGACGTTCATTGTCAGAGCTACGCGAACAGACTGATCGTGCTTACGGGAGTCGGGAAGGACATACATGAAAAATTCATGTATGAGTGGTAAGGCAGGCACGACGCTTATGCGACTTCTATTGTAAGTGTAAGCGGTTTCATAATTCTATGATGTATATAATATATTACGTAGGTAATTTTGGTGAAGTGATACTGCTTTTGACGGAACTTCTTATTTTATACTAAAAAAATATAAACTAGTAACAGACCCTGCAGAAATGAATATTGTCGTGCCGAAAAATATAGTAAGGCATCAATGGAAAAGATACCGAATTAAAAAGTGTCATTAGGTGCCAAGAGACAGATAATTTATGGTTATTATGCATATAATAGCTGACCCGCGCAACAACATGTGAAACCGGTTACCTATCGTTTCCAATTGTATTTCCAATCTCGAAAAAACTTAAAAAACCTAAAAATCGAACACAGCGACTCCCGTCATTTCCGATATATCGAAGAAATTTTGAGGAGGCGGACGTAGCGCCATCTATCATTTTACAACATTAAAATTTTCGTTTTGTTTGAATTAGGAACGACCGCTGAATCACTTGGATGTTGTTCAAACAAAAATACTAAAATCGCGGGTAAAAAATGGGAGTGTGGGATTAGGAAAGTGATCATTTGGGATTATAGGTATTTTTTGATGGCAAATAAAAACAAAAATCTTGTCTTCTTGATTCAGAACTCACGCTTTGTATAGCAACGTCGCCATTTTATTTTTGTTTATTACTTTGCAAACATAAGTTAACTCTTAAGGTACCGCGGATCACATGTGATTCAAATGGGACGATGCTAAGTTTTTTTAATGTTTTTAAAATTTCGCGTCATCAGTTGTACAGAGTATTGTGATATACAGCTTTATGTATGTTATTTACTACTAACAAAATGCTACATGACCATTTACAATGCATTGAGTGTAAATTGCATTATTTTCGTAACTTTTATATACGTTTCTCATGTTTTATTGAAGAACAAATATGTATTTGACAAAATATGCATACTTTCATCAAACAATCATTTCAAGTATCGTATTTTGAAACTAATTTTTGTGTCTGAAATGCTTGCCATACAAATATATTTTCTATATTATGTATTTCATGGACAAAATCGTGCAACTGACTAAGAATATGTTGGGAGTAGTCAATTAGTTCAACATATTCCACAACACCAAAAGTCTAGTATGTTATTGAAAAACTAATACTTATTATGTTTTACAGGATTTTTCAAATATTTTCTTGCAATTTATTCCAAATCCCTCGGAGTATGAAGGTGTCATCAATGATAATAGGAGTCAAATTGGCTCTCTTGCTTTGGAACCATCTTCACCAGATAATGTATGTAATATTTATTTTTGAACTTTCTGATTGTTTGATTGGTTACTACACCAATGAATTGTGGCATATGTTTTGTTAGATTGTGTATGCTCGGTTCCTATATACAATGAGTTGTTAATACATATGTATAAGTTAGTATTTATTAAGTATTCAAGTTACTGTAATGAGTTGTTAAAGATGTTCCAATAACTTCAAATAAAATATAGATTACAGTAAATTTAGTGTAAGATGAATAATTTGATGTAACATTTTGATTAGTTTCATTTTACTACATATATTTTTTGGATTTGGCTGCTTCAGTGAACTAAAGTAAACTGAAACCAAATCTTTTTACTTACTGTTGTCCATAAAAATATATTTGGTAATATACATTTTTACTATAGCAATACTTAGAATAATAGTACTTTTAAACAGGGTTTTAGCTAGTAAGAGTCTGACACTACCCACTTATCCCCTGCGGGAGTGGGTGTCCAATGTAGGATCTCCCCATATAAAAAAGAACCATAAACAGCAACATGGCCAACGGAGAAATTCCAGCATCAAAAGGCAGAGTATCAGATACCGGGAATGCTGTCGTCTGACATTAGATCTCCTCCGCCTGCCAAGCCACTTCAACTTTGCTGTCTATTGATTTAAATATTTTACAGGTTTGCTTCTGTATGAAGAGAGGTCATAAGAAGAGTCAACAGTAGTCCAGCTGAGGGTAATCCAGTTCTAGCTACCAGTGTTCCAGCCAGGGGCTGTCTAATATTATAATTTTAGTTATTATAAGTTTGTGTTTGATATTCTATAATATCTTGAAATAAAATGTAATTGTATGAAATCGTTTTATTTCTGATTCAGTCTTGAAATTTCTTTTATAAAGTAATAAGTGTAAATATTTCAATTTAACACTTGCAAAAGTATAATTATAGTTTATCAATTTCAATGGTTTTTGGTTATATTGTAACAATCTTATTATGTAACTGATTAGTATATAAAGAGCCACTACAGGAGGAAGACTATTTCAAGTATTTGTACCGTTTTCCATACCAATTTTAATTAAATTTTATAATCTAATATGATTATCAAGGTTGCTATGTATTTGATATAAACCTCCTTGTCTAGCATATTAGTAAAGCAAATGTTTTCTCTGGTTGACTCTCTTCTTCTGTATTATTCTTTATGAAGTATCTACCCTTTAGCTAGGTTTTAAGATATTATATAGAATAAATAGAAAGGATAATAGTAAATTTTATTTGATAAAAACTTACCACTGTCATATTATTTCATCTGAATTATTAAATGTTGAGTGGGCTAATGCACTGAAAAATTTTATACAATAGAAATAACTAATAAAATTGGTAGTGCTGCAATAAATTTGATTTTTTTTTTGGATTTATACTGCCAATCTTTCTGTTGACCCGTGCCTCACGTAGTCGACTAAAGCATTATGGTTCTAGGAGCTACATTTTTGGCAACCGTCGCTCCGAGCACTATAAATATTATTTTATTACTGTCAGAGAAGTTATACGTCAGAAATGTGCATTTCAAAGTTCAAAATTATTAAGTTTGTAAGTAAAAATAGCTTTTAAATACATAAGATATATAAAAAAAAACATTTTTATTTAATGTAACAACACATTAGTAACAGTTTCGTATAATTTTACACCTATTTTTCAACTTTGTCGACTTGGTATTATTGAAGTAATCTTTCTTTACAGTCGTTGTGGTTTGAAACTCGATGAAACAACAATGCTTCATGACAAAGAGACAAACACATACATACATCAATAGGATTTAGCCTACTTATCAGATTTTATGATTCTAATTCAACTACTCGATAACATTGCAAGGAAATGCTAAGTTGCTGTAGTTAAATTATAACGTTGATTGTTCATTATACGGCCTAAAAACATAGGTTCAAAATCTATCGATGATATATGATATTTTATTGTCAATGGTTTCATTTTTGTTATTAGCTTTTTTTTAAAGCATAGATAAAATATACCTTAATTTTTTTGCTATAGTACAAAGAAAATTTCATCAACGTCTGTCAAGAATTTAATTTGCTACAAATTTTTGACTTTTGTCCATTATCCTGGAGAACCCCTTGCATTTTAGGGGGCAAAAGGTATCACATATGTTACTTTATAATATTAGTTATAATCAGGTGTTTTTTATCACTTCCATAATTTTTTATTTATTATTTAGTTATTTTGGGTACTTGCGGCATATAATAGTAAGATAATGAAAGAAACAGAAAGAAATATTTTATTCATAATGCATTGATTACAAATATACAAGACTGGAAAAGAAATACACGTCACAGCATTACGAAATGGAATCCAGCTCAGCATATGCTAAAATGTTATGCGCAACACTTAGCTGGCACCCAATGCAAATCACGGAGCGATATCAATTAAAATTATGAAATATCTATACTAATACTAATATCATATATATGTTAATACGTGAAGTCCAAACTTTGTATCCCTTTTTGAAATTTATAAAAGGGGAATATCCCAACATACATTGTTTTGTTAAATCTCAAAAGGATTAGGCAACGTTTTCGATGAAAACTCCTAGGAGGCTTGACTTTTTCTCGACATGTCCAACAATTATCGTTACATTTAAACCCAACCCAATACATCTAAATAACTTTAAAATTGTATGTCACTTTTTTTAGAACATATAATGAGTATAGTGGGCTATCCTTAAATTATATATATATGCTATTTTTCACAGACATTTTTTGTAGATCTATATTGTCTCTGTTGTTTCATTATTTACACCTGGCTAAAAAGAAAAAGAAAAATGTATCATGTCATTGTCATTATAATATTAAGTCGTCAATACATTTTTCAATGGACGTAATTTTCTTTTATTTTAACCTATACATACAAAAGTAAACCTTATTACATTTACCCAACATACATTGTTATATCTCAAAAGGGTTAGACAGCGTTTTCGATGAAATCTCCCAGGCCGTTTGAATTTTTCCGACTTGTCCAACAATTATCGTTATATTTCTACCAATCTATACAAAACCTTGACAAATTTATATACTAAAACGATCCCCATGAATTACTTTATCCACTGGTGAAAACCGTTTGAAGATCCGTTCCGTAGTTTTTGAGTTTATCGCGAACAGACAGACAGACAGACGCGGCAGGGGACTTTGTTTTATACTATGTAATGATGATGATAATGATGATAGTATATTCTTTGACTTCATAGTTCGGCCATGAAAGGTAAGATGTCGCTGATCTACATGTCGAAACAGATTACTAACCATATTAGAAATACATAAATAAGGATAATTATATAAAATTGTTGTATAGCTTAAATAACATTAATTTGTTCATACTTTATTATTTTTGTGTTACTTAAACTATTTTGCGGAATTATGTATAAATAGTAATCGCTTTGACTTATATAATGGGCCTTTAAAAGGCAAGATGTCAGTGATATCTAGGCACTTCTTATATAACAAGCATTGTAAGGCGAAGCTCTGGCCAAATAAATAGTGACAGTATCTACGAAATAATTATTGGCATTCTTGACTGCATCGACACTATACGTGATTAGTGTAACACATCAGAAGTGGGACAATTACCCTGAATGTCTGCGCCGTAACTTGAAGGGGAGGAGAACAAAAACTGCAATACAGTAAAATCTTCATGTCGAGTGACGAAGAAACTTACAAATCGCAAGAAAGAAAACTGAGAATCTGAAGGTGGGCCTCCGGCGCTCTCAGTGACCGAACGAAATGCAACAATGCAAGCACTGTTACTTCACGTCGGTTTTCTATGAGAGGGTGGTACTACCCCGGGCGAGCCGACCCATTCATGCTGAAACCAGTAATAGTTTCAGCGTAGCTCTCCATTTCTCCATTTATAAGGGATTTATTTGATAAAAATAAAACCCTTCCACTTGCATGTGTAATCGTGTATGCGTGCACGTGTGTGGAGGTGATATGTGTAATGTTGTCGCAGTGATGTAATATTTTGTGTCACTGTATCGCGCGAGCAGCGCACTCAAGGGCTCCGCGCCGAGACGACCGCGGTGCATTTAATATGAGACCTTTTTAAAGCCAAGGTTCAATACGTATCTGACTTTTTTGTAATAACAGTGTTTTTGTGAGCGTTTTTAGATATTCATAGAAATTGAGTACGCGGTGTTAGGTGTGAAATTGTGAAGAAAAACAACGTTGTAAATAAATATATTGATGGTTATGAAAAACTTTTTTTTAAAAATAAAATCGGTTTATTTAATTATATTAAACACGGTTTTCTTCTAAAATAACTTTCAATGTAATTACATATTGTATGCTCACTATTTGTGTAATTCTTGAAGCGTACATTTAAGTTCCTTTCGTAAAATTTTTCCTGATATGTTCTTCGGAATTTTGCTAACAAATATTATGCCACCTCGCAGACGATTTATAGGTGACAACTGAAAAAGAATAATATATACATGGATATAAATATTAGTTTTAAAAAAGGTGTATTATTTTTCTTTTAAAGACGCATGTATTACGATAATGTTCAGTTCACTCCTTCTGATTCGAACTATAAGTGACTGTCGTGAGGCTAAGCTACAAGGTGAATAAGAAAGTATGTCGCTGTGCATTCCAATATTCCTAACTTACATCTTTGTATTAGGTTGTTATTCCAATTATTCGAGTATAAAGGTGATTGAATAAAAGTGAGGCCAAAACGATGATGATTAAATTCTTTACAGGTAAAGTATTATAAAGTTTGTAATTTTACCCGTTCGCTAGTAAAGTGCAACAGTTCGGCTTCGGTCAAGCAGTAACCGTTTTTCGGCACTACAAAGGCTGTGGGCAGCTCACCCGCTAACTCATCAGGTGTACCTACTACACCACATTCTGCCACACCGTGATGCTGTAGAAGTACTCTCTCTATGGCTGCTGGAGGTACCTGAGGATTTTGATTGCTTTAATAATTCGTTAATAAAACTTGATAATAAACCAATATTTTAATATAAATAAACGTTAAAAAGAAAAGATTGTAGGTAGATGAAGTGGTCAATATAAATATACAGGCAGTGAATGTTGAATAGTGAACAATGTAGATCTGAAAATGAATGGATAAAATTAATAAGTAAGATAAGAAAGGCTGATAATTCATAACATAAATAAATTAACTAATTCAGAAGCTCTACAAATAATTCTCCATTTTTTTTAAACAATATATATGACAATGAGAAGCACAGCATTACAGTATCGCATCAAAATATTAGTAGCTTTGTTAGATAGTGGAGCTATTGTTAAATAGAGAAAGATTCTGGAAATATTATGTTTCATAGGAACCTGAATTAAACCTAATATAACGTAACTAGTGGACGGAATTCGACAATAATTCATAATTTAAAAAAAAGTGACCCACTGTTTCCGCCTTGACCCTAAAATAATTTTATGTTAAGCTAACAAAACGAAGTGTATAATAAATGCTTTTCCTAATGTTCAACTTTACTCAAAGTAATAATCTTTTATTTACAGTAATGTAATTCATATCATCAGTGTGTGATGTTAAAGTAAGTTAGTATGTATTGTTTCCATTGTTTATATACGTATAATCTACATGTAAAGTTAGTACGGTAATAAATATTTTAAAGCGTAATTATTTAAGTGAATTTAAGGTAATTTAAGTGCTTATGCGAAGTTTTTGAAATTCTGATGCGCAACCTTTTTGTGCGATGAAAAGTGGGGGAGGAGGTTACACGCTGTCGGTTTGAGTGGGAGCGGTGTCTCGCTTTGCCAGGGAGTGGGGCTCCCTGACGTTCCGACTGGTGCAGGTACTCACCGGACACGGTTGTTTCGGGTGGTACCTGTACCGGATCGCACGCAGGGAGCCGACCACCGCCTGCCACGAGTGCGGCGCTGTCGAAGATACCGCACAGCACACTCTGTCTGAGTGTGCTACGTGGGGGGAGCAGCGCCGCATTCTGGCGGCGGCAGTGGGAACGGACTTATCGCTGCCGAGCGTGGTTTCGGCCATGCTCGGCAGCGAACAGGCTTGGCGAGCGATGGCCTCCTTCTGCGAGGAGGTCGTCTCGCAGAAGGAGGAGGCGGAGAGGGCCCGCGAGGCAGACTCGCTAAGTGGCCGTCTCCGCCAACCGAGGACCGGCAGGAGGAGGCGGCGCTTTGCACAACTCCTCCTGCCACCGTAGCCGGACCTGAGGGGATGGGGCGGGGGGCTCATCTCCTCATTGCACAGGTCCGGCGGACGAGGGGGGGCAGCCGGTGTGTACCCGGTCTGTCCCTCTATAGGTAGGAGCCCGGCGGCAACCTTCCGCCGGGCGGACCGTGGGGGCGGCTCTACAAGGTTGATTAGCTTGAACGATCCCTTGCCGCCCCCACAAAACGGTCTGTCGGTACACCGTGGGGTTTTAGTTCGTGCGACTCGGACATAACCCACCCTCTCCCCCGGGAGGGTGGCGTATCCATAAGGGATTTCCCCACGTTAAAAAAAAAAAAAAAACGTTCCGACTGGTGCGAACACACATATGAGATCATCTCTCTCACACACGTGCACATATATAAACATGGTGGGAGGGCTTTGTTTTTTCCCTCATCGAACTGAATCGAATAGTTTTAGTTCGTTTTATTCCGATATAACCGTTTTGTGGGGGCGGCAAGGGATCGTTCAAGCTAATCAACCTTGTAGAGCCGCCCCCACGGTCCACCCGGCGGAAGGTGGCCGCCGGGCTC
>MU158763.1:596518-611316 GCA_015888305.1 Antheraea pernyi | reverse complement strand
CACCTTCCGCCGGGCGGACCGTGGGGGCGGCTCTACAAGGTTGATTAGCTCGCTCGATCCCTTGCCGCCCCCACAAAACGGTCTGTCGGTACACCGTGGGGTTTTAGTTCGTGCGACTCGGACATAACCCACCCTCTCCCCCGGGAGGGTGGGGTATCCATAAGGGATTTCCCCTCGTAAAAAAAAAAAAAAAAGTGTCTCGCTTGCCTTCGCGTATTGGAGAAAACTGAGACATACGCTCTTCTCGATTTCTTTCTTGCTCGTTGTCCGTGAGTGCGTGTACGTACTGTTAGTGTTCAAGCAATGGACGATCACCGACCACAATCTATGCCCGGGTTGGCCAAGATTCCTGATAGTCCGAGCCATTTTGCAAAATTTGAAATTTTTAGCGAGCCGTAATTTAATACGTATTTAAAAGGTGTTAATTTTTTTTTATAGATATTATATTTATTGAAAACATATAAATAAACATTGGTCGATTACGTCACTGTTTATGTTCGTCCGCGTAGTTTTCGGTGCGTCACATTATTCTTAACTTGGACGGAAATGAGATTTGTTACAACGTTGCACTTTCATATTTGCTGTCAGACATTTAAAATACATTTTGAAACACATACGGAACGTTAATTTTTTTTTAAATATAATAGCACAAACATGTAAAGGAACTCGAGTACATTTATCGAGAGCCATAAATAATCCTTGAAAGAGCCGGATGTGGCTCGCGGGCCGTATGTTAGCCACCCCTGTTCTATGCTATACTAAAGTATTTGATGAATGATTGAAATGTTTCTCTGTAATACAAAAGTTTTGTGTGGGGTAGTAGAAGATGTACATCATGTATTAACAGAATGTATTCGGTATCAAGCGGGTAGACAGTTACTGATGTCGACTCTTAACTTGGATTTACAAGATATTGGAATGTTACATGGGTTATTCGACGTCTGGAAGTGACGCCTCTCTCTGTGCAACCACTAAAAATGAATGTAGCTTCATGTGTCTATTATGTTGCAATAATAAAAAAAAAATGTTAGTATAATATGAAAAGATAAACCAGATCGAGTTTCTTGCCGGTTCTTCTCGATGACTGGGTTGTTTTCCGAACCGGTGGTAGTTTTGACGTTCATAAGTGCCTTCTCAGGGCCTAAATTGAATAAAGAGTATTTTGATTAGATTTTTATTTGATATTATCCAAACCTAATAGTATTGAAGCACTGAATTTATTTAAGATGTTGAGTCGTCATTAATGACGCTATAGTAATTTATATTAGCTTTAATAATGTGTTTTATTTAAGTTATTCAGCCTGTAAATTAAGTTAAGTTTACTATGGAGCTGATATAGTCAAAAAAGCTCCTAAATAAATAAAATAAAAAGTACAAAATTTTGACTTCTATCGTGTGTCTGTTTTTTTATAAACCATAAATTTACCTGATGCCCTTTGTACTTGATGAGTTCTTTTAATCTGTCTACTATAAAAAAGCAACCATCAACATCATAATATCCAATGTCTCCGGTTTTTAGATAGCCTTCGTTATCTATAACATCTCGAGTTGCGACGTCATCGTCCACATAACCTTTCATTATAGTGGGCCCACTTATACAGATTTCGCCTTCCTGATTGGCTCCTAACTTTTCACGAGTATCTATGTTAACAACCTGAAATAGTAATTTTTTTAACATATACAATAAATTAAAAAAATATTGATATTTGCGCTACGTAAAAATATCTTTTTATTTAATTTGGTTAATTTAATAATTTAGTTATTTTTCCCTTTTTAGTGCCTTATTGGTTTTTCATATCGAAGTCGGTTTATTTATTTTTTTTGTAAAAAATATTTATTTTTCCATTTTTAGTGTCCATAAATATATCTGGTTTCTATTGGGTATAATAAAATTATTGAAATCGCTTCCTAGATGACTGTAATATGTAGAGATGAAGTGAGTGAAATTCAAATAAACGATATAAATATTCTTCAGAATATTTTCTTTATATTTTCTATTTTCTTCAAATTTATATGGGACCGCATAAGCAATTCAAATAAAAAAAAAGAATCATTAAAATGGGTCCACAATTGACGAAAATATCGATTAACATACATTTAAAAAAAAACATACAACCGAACATAGTAACCTCCTTTTTCGAAGTCGGTTAAAAGTAAAAGTTAATTCATTTTGTTATAATTTTATAACATAAAATATTGTATGTATGTGAACGATTGTGACGTCTGGAAATGACGCCCCTCTCTGTACATCACTAATAACAAATGTACCTATTTATGTTTTGTAAAAATATATAACGCGAAAAAATAAACAAGATCGAGTTTCTTGCCGGTTCTTTTCGATGACTGGGTTGTTTTCCGAACCGGTGGTAGCTTTGACGGTCATAAGCGCCTTCTCAGGGCCTAAATTGAATAAAGGATATTTCGACTTTATTTAAGATGAACAGGAAAAACTTGAAAGCCATATCATGTAAAAAATATATTTAAAAAGGAAAAAAATAAATATGTAGCTGTAATATTATTCTTAAATGTTGAATTGGAATGTTGAATTCACTTATTTTTTCTCACCTAACATCAGAGGTCGCCTGAATGGTTCTTAGCCATAATTGAACCCGGTAGGTAATGCGGTGGAGGCTAGACTTCTTTAATTTAAAATATTTTCTTCTCCTTAATCACGACAGTAGGTGATAGAGCCACGCTGAAGCTATTACTGGTTTCAGCATGAATGGGTCGGCTCGCCCGGGGTACTACCACCCGACCCACAGAAACAACCACGTCAAATAATAGTGCTACCATTGTTGCGTTTCGTTCGGTCAGTGAGAGCGCCGTGGGACCACCTCCTCTAAAAGGACGGTGTGCGAGTTACGACTCCCCTGGTGTGGCTAGTGTCTATGGACAGTGGTGATCTCTTGCCATCAGGTGACCCGCTTGTTCTTTTCCTCCCGATAATATAAAAAAACGACAATCTAATATTCAAGAATACGAGGTAACAAAGATAAGGTAAGATCTGCATATAAATAAATTCTTAAATCAATACAATAACAATTACAATCTATATATAGAAGAAAAAATATTAGACAATTTTATTATGTTCCAGGTTCCATTCAAATAAAATTGTTGACGTGTTATGTTTTATATAAAAAGATGTTTTATATATGTTTATAAATTTATTGTAAATATAAATGACGAACCTTTGCTTTGATTCCCGGTAGAGGGTAACCACAACCTCCTAGTTTTCTAAGACTATTATTCTCGTCTTCTTTTAAGACTGTAACAACAGTTTCTGTCATTCCGAATCCTTGAAAAATTCCTTTACACTTTGGCAAGCTACAAAAAATTAAGAAACAGCTAAATTAAAATTACACTGAATTGTACTTCTTAAAAATCATATCATATCATCGATACTGAGATTATAATGAGTTCTTCGGTGTTTAATGTGTTACAATGAAATATATTTATAAATAACTTGAAATATTGGTAATTAAATATCTGTATTGCATATCAAGGTAATTTAGAATCATTACATAGTATAAAACAAAGTCCCCAACCGCGTCTGTCTGTCTGTCTGTTCGTGATAAACTCAAAAACTACTGAACGGATTTTCATGCGGTTTTCACCAGTGGATAAAGTGATTCATGAGGAACAACATGGTATATAATTTGCCAAGGATTTTTATATAATAAGGGCGGGACAACGTCTGCCGGGCCGGCTAGTATACAATATAAGGAATATTGTATATTCCTTTTTTTTGAAATTCTTACAATAAAAAATTAATTGAATCCTAAGTTTTCAGGCACCAAGTACTTCTCAAGTTTTATATACACTATGTAACTCTATAATTAAAGATTTTCCGAAAATAACCTATAGAAATATATCACTGTGTGCGTTAACTCTACCAGCTGAGGACGAATCGACGAAAAACTATATAATAACACATGAAGAAAAATCTGTGTAAGTACTCTTGCTATGGTTTAATTTCGACCATTGGATGGCTAATACTTCTTATTCAAAGTTAGTATAGTATTTATTGAGGTAAATCGAAGTTTTTTTTATGGTAGCACGGCAAAATGACTGTACCGTGCCCGATGGTAAGCACAGTACAATCCAAAAACAATGGCGACCACCAAGTGACACACTATCCATCGCCGGTCGCCGCTGTCATGCCGGCCTGCGAAAAGCTGGATATGCACAGGCTGATCCCGAAACGCGAACCGCAAAAGCGATTCACTATGACGGGCTTTTTCGGCATATACATGGTGGTTGCGACCCAGTCAGGCTGTAAAACCCTATCACCCCGCTTTCGCCATTGCCTCGTTCGTTATTCAGCAGGGTGCACCACGTGCAGGTGAGGTTCGCTTGGGTGTCTCAAGTCTTAGATGTTATTTTACACCCCAAAATAATATATATATATAAAATATATAATTTGTATTATGTAAAAATTAATATATAGTTTTGAAATTACCGTTTCATTGCAGCATAAACAGTATCCGCATCGAGAGGAGCTGCGGCGCTCCATATTGTCACCACTGACGATAAATCATACTCTTCGGTTAAATTGGACTTTGCTAAATTTATAATTACAGGGGGTACTGCAATTATTGTATTAATCTGTAAGTGTATTAATTCTGTATTGTATTAATTCTGTAGGTGGTAGAGCCACGCTGAAGTGAATGGGTCTGCTCGTCCAGGGTACTACCACCCTCTCACAGAAACCCAACGTGAAGTAACAGTGTTTGCATTGTTGCATTTCGTTCAATCAGTGAGAGTACCGGGGGACCAACTTGATCTCAGGAATTACTGGTCCGATTTGAAAAATTCTTTCAGTGTCATATAGGTCATTTATCGAGAAAGGTTATAGGTTATATATCATTACGCTAGGGGCAACAGGAGCGGAGCACTAATAAAGAATGATTCAAAATCGTTTTTTTCCTATTGAGAGCTTCCGCTGCGTGTCAGCGTTAGCCCAAAGTAACTGTACCACGCGAACGAAGTCGCGGGCAAAGGCTAATTAGTTATAATATCATTGCGTATGTAGTAAAAGGAATTTGTTGATCATTGTATTACGTAAAGTTATGGTACCATATTATATCAGATGAAAATAGTAGACACATACCTTAAATTCCTCAATAATCTTAAAGAACGCATCTGGTTTATATTTCGGAAGATAAACGACAGTTTTATGACTAATTAAGCTTGCAATAGTGGTGAGCAATCCGTATACATGACACCAGGGTAAAACAGTTAGCATTTTCACATTATCAGAATTTCTAGGTTCACTGAAATAACAAAATAAAGAAGATAAAGAAGTCTACGTAAAAAATAATTAGACGAACATTAAAAGTAACATACCTTATAATAATCACACCGTACAGTACGTTTAGATGTGTTACCATCACACCTTTCGGCAAACCAGTAGTACCTGATGAGTATAATATGAAAGCCAAATCTGATTCTCCGTGCACCTCAGTTGGCTCGTAACTCCATATATCAGTGTCAACCATAACATCCTTGTAGAAAATAATATCATGATGCAATGTCGTTCCATCCAACTGAACAATTTTTACAACCTCTGATGAAGATTTAAAAACGTCCATAGCCTTTTTTAATAACTCTTCGGAGCCAATAATTATTTTAGGATGCGAAATGGATAAGGCATAAATGATCTCATCTTAAATGAAAAAAAAACATTAAAATTATTTATGACCTAATTATAAATTATAATTAAACTGTTTTTTCAATTTATTTCGTTAACTTAATTTATCTTATCTTCCTCGGTAATGCTGTGGATGGAGAAAATGCCTTACAGAAAACCGACGTGAAGTAATAGTGCTTGCATTATTGCGTTTCGTTCGGTCAGTGAGAGCGCCGGAAGTCCGCCTTCCCTAGCTCCCGCCCCTCTCCCAAACACAGGCTGGCAACGCATTTGTGACTCCCTTGGTGTTGCTAGTGTCTATAGACGGTGGTGATCACTTAAAATCAGGTGATCCATCTGTTCGTTTGCCTTCTATGATATAGAAAAATGCCAACAAAAAATATTCATAAAAAACATATGTATGTACTTACATATTATGCACGTAAGAAGTTATACTTTTTTAGCTTAAAAAATGGCATTAAATGCAATTCGTAACCTATATCTATCTTCTATTCTATAGATACATATAATAAAAATGAAGTGTCTGTATATAATATTAAAATAACATTTTTTACTGATTGGGTGTGAAAGTATACACGCAACTAATAACAAAAATGCAATTTTTTTAATTTTTATCGGTCTGTCTGTCTGTTTGTTCCGGGTAATCTCCGAAACAGCTGGACCGATTTTGTCAGGAATTTCAGTGGCAGATAGCAAAAATTACAGCGGGTTACTTAAGCTACTTTAATTTAGACTAGATGTTAACCGCGGCTTCGTCCGCAATGCTATCTATAAAATGTTTCGACCTGTTTTTACGGGACTTTCACCGGCAGATAGTGGACAATATAAAAAGTAATTTAGTCTAGCTGCTAACCGTGCGTTTAGCTGTGTGCGCTTTTGTTATTATGTTCCACCACGTTCACACATCACACCTTTCCTCTTTAAATTTAAACTTCTGAAAATGAAAGCAAGACAGAAGCTACACTTGGCTAGTATGCTGTTTGATATAATATCAACCGAGACGCCTAGTTACCTTTTAAATAAATTTGTGTGGACCCGAGATCATAATAAACACCATAAAAGGACTTGCTCACATGTGTTTCTTCTTCCGCGACATAGAACAGTGACCTTTCGTGGTTCTTTTAGGTACGCGGCCACTAAATGTTGGAATGACATACCTCCTCCTATTCGTAACATTACACGAGGTCATCGTTCTAGTTTTAAAAAACATTTGAAAAACTATCTATTGACATGGCAAGCGTCGCATGAATTTGCGTAAATAAATAAATTTAATAAACTTGTTACATCATATGATCTCTGAACTAGTGCAAAATTATTTGAAAATTATATCTAATTCCACAGCTTTACGATAAACTTTATTGTATCGTATTAAACGGTATTAGGTTACATATTAAGGGCATGTGTAATATTAATTTGAAATTGTCATGTAAATGTGTCCGTGTAATTGTAATTACGTCTATATATTAAAATACAGCAGGCTTTGTCTGAAAACCAGCGCTGCAACGCTTCCACATGGAAGCTTGCAGCTTGTGCTGAGACAAAAACCTTTTCACCACATGCAACACTTGTCTCTCTTGCTTTTTGAAATTATGTATATTCTTGTAAGTACGTGTTGTATGCATTGAATAAATATATCTTTCTTTCTTTTCTTTCTTTCTAACCGTGGTTTCCCCACAGTGCTATCTTTAAAACGGTTCGACCGATGTATGCAGAACTTTCACCGGCATATAGCAGGCATTATAAATAGTAAATTAGTCTACTTTAATTTAACCGTGGCTTTCCCCACAATGCTATCTCCAAAACTATTGGACCGATTTTCACGGGACTTTCACTAGCAGATAGCTGACTGTATAAAAAGTAATTTAGGTTATTCTATTTTATATTAGCTGTTAGTTAGACCGCATGAAATTTAGCAAAAATATGTTGTTCACCGCAAACGTGTGCATAAGACCTGCGTGTTACTGGACTCCAAGAATAAATATAATTGAAATTCATATATCTGTATGTATGTATTCTGAATTATATTGTCTTTTTGGTCAATTTAGCGGCCATTTTATTTTATTTTAATTGTCAGATATTAAGAACTGCTTAGATAGATATAAAGTTTTATATTTATGCAAGATTTCAAGACGTCAGCTTATTTTTACAATTCTATATTATAATCATTAATTTTAAAGAAAGAAGGGGTCTTTCTAATAAGATATTAGACCATAAACGTATTACTGATTGGTAATATTATATCATTATCTATCTTTAAGTCATTTTTTCATTAATTCCTTATACCGAGTAAGTTTGCACTGAGGGGATATGGTGGTTTAAGGTTCCAAATATGTTGCTGATGATAAACCTCATTTGCCACACTGTTAGTATTTATATATCTAATTTATACGTTACATTTTACTGTAGGGGAGGTGCGTGTCGTACTTACAATTATTTTTAAAGAGCATTTCAGCATATAGATGGTTTCACAATTTTATATTTAATACAATTTAAGAAAATGCGTGGGGAGCTGCGGGTTCAGCTAGTTTATAATATACAGAAATAAAAAGAAAGATAACGATAGTTAATCTCAAATCTATATAACCGTTAATAAAAATTATAATATAGCAAACCATTTGTATCATGAATACCCTGTGAGTATATTAATTTCTTGTATAAATTATCATTCAATCATCATATATAATTTGAATTCATACAAAAATACGTATATATGAATAAATATATATTTTTATCTCTACTGATATATTACACGTGTCGTAGGTTCATAAATATAGATGTATATTTAAGGAAACATTTGTTAATTTTATGAATACATAAATAAATAATCTCAATTTAGTATTTTTGCTAGCAGCTTCGTTCGCGTTACGTTTACTTTAACTTAGACTTTTTGAAAATAAAACAAAGTTCATGTTACTTACTGATAATGTAGCTTTCTACAAGTGAAATATTTATATTTATATTTTTTTTAAATCGCGCTGTAGAATGTTTTAAATGTATTAATTACAAAGAAATCACATACTTATAATAAAAATGAAGTGTCTGTATATAATATCAAAATATATATTTTTTACTGATTGGGTATAAGTATAAACGCTAGTGATAACAAAAATGCAATTTTTAAAAGTTTTGTCGGTCGTTCTGTCTGTCTGTTTGTTCCGTGTAATCTTGGAAACAGTTGGACTTATTTTCACGGGACTTTCACCGGCAGATAGCGGACTTCATAACAAGTAATTTAGTCTATTTTAATTACGATTAACTGTTAACCGTGGCTTCGCCCGCAGTGCTTTCTCCGAAACGGTTCGACCGATTTTTACGTCACTTTCACCGGCAGATAGCGGGCATCATAACAAGTAATTTAATCTTTTTAATTTAGACTAGCTGCTAATCGTGACTTCGCCCGTAGCGCTATCTCCAAAACGGTTGGACCGATTTTCACAGGACTTTCACAGGCAGATAACTGACATTATAAATTTAATACAATAGAAATTTTACAAAAATATGTTGTTAACTGTAAACATTTGCGGCGTTGTACTGGACTCCAAGAATAAATATAATTCTATTGTAAATCTATCTATGTAATTTGAATTATATTGTATTTTAGTATAATTATATTGTATTAAGTGTACAATTGTATTGTATGTATCGTATAATAATATTGTATTTTGGGTCATTTTGGCGGCAATTTTGTTTTATTTACCGCGTTTTCGTCTACATAAGTTAGTTAGCATAGTAACATAATATAATCGAATATTACAAACTGCTTAGACAGATGTAAAGTTACAGATGTAAATAGCTTGATTTATATTTATGCAAGATTTCAAGACATTCATTGTTTACAATTCAAAATTATAATTATTAATAGTAATTTTGAAGATCCAAGGGATCTTTCTAATAAGATATTGGACTATAAACGTATTACTTATTGATAATATGGCGATATTATATCATTATAATAACATTAAAGATGTCATTAAAAGTCATTGTTTTCATTAGTTCCTTATACGGTGTAAGTGAGCACTGAGGTAGTTACATGGTGGGTTAAGGTTCAAAATATGTTGCTGATGATAAACCTCATTTAATACACTGTTAGTATTTAGATATCTAATATATAAGTTGCATGTTACTGTAAGTGGCGTGCGGGTCGTACTTACAATTGTTTTTAAAAAGCATTTCTTTATTTATACATGGTCTCACAATTTTATATTTCTTTAATACAATTTTTTAAAACACGTACGGAGCTGCGTGTACATCTAGTATGATATATGTTTGAATAACAAACTTGAACTACGAGAATTTGACAGATAATTACCAACCGATTTCGTGGTGTCGCTATCGGATGTCTGTGTGCGTGCGTCTCGTAAAAATTCACTCTCATGGGTTTTCCTCAACGCGCCAAAAGAGATGTCATCCTCCCCATAAAATAACGGAAGCGAACGATCAATACCAGCCTATCTCTCCAAACAGAGCGTGTTAACGCCCACGCCCGCGTGGGGGTCACTTTCGCTCCCGCACACCAGATTAGGCCCCTCTCGGCAGCGGCTCAAATCTAGATCCGTTCCCTCGGCGTGGAGCCCTTGAGTGCGCTACTCGCGCGATACAATGACACAAAAATCTTACATCACTGCGAGAACATTACACATATCACCTCCACACAGGTACACGCATACACGCTTACACATGAAAGTGGAAGGGTTTTTTTCCCTTATCAAACTGAAATAGTTTAGATAATAATCCAATACGAAATATATATAAGAGTTGTTGAGGTATGTATGCTTGGTACACATATATGTTTCACCAACTCATATATGTATAAATTAGTTAGCTTAGCTTAGGTTAGCCCATATAGGTCGCGAATTTTATGTATCAGGCAACAGCCCAAGCCGAGGACTGCCGTGCACTCTTGAGCTAGTTGTCAAATAAAATCGGCTAAGTGCCTTAAGCGCTAGCCTTAGTAGTCCGGTGAAGTTGTTAAGACCTTGCTAGGTCATAAGCGTAATCAGTTCGAGAAAAAAAAGAGATATTATGATTATTTTGGAACATATCGTTATAAAAAGTAAATTTAATGAAAAACCTTAAAGTTTAAAAAAGGTAAAAACCCGGTTAAGCAAACGTACTAATACGACCCGTGTCATTTTTAGTGTCTGTAAATACCTTCTCAGGTCTTAATCTAAATAATCTTACTTAACTCTAAGATATACGACTACCAAAATGTAATACTATTAAAATAGATCGAAAATCGTACCTCTCGTATACGCTACATTAAAGGCAGTAACAGAAGCACCAGCACAAATACTGCTAATGATAGCGATTAAGAGTTCAATCCCATTATGACTCCATACAGCAATGACATCACCGCTTCTAACACCCAACTCTTTCAGGCCCTTTGCAAACTTTATTATATTTTGCAACAACGTTTTGTATGTCTCTCTATGTCCAGTAACGCCATTAATCTGAAAAATTGTTGTGTTCTGAATTCCTTACTTACTAATTCTTCGCATATACTTAATTTTGAATATTTTTAAGAAGAATATTGCCTTGCCTAGCCCTTGCAGACACTAATTTATTTTTAACTAGCGGGCCCGGCAGACGTTGTCCCGCCCTGATTATAAAAAAATCCTTGACAAATTATATACTAAAACCTTCCTCATGAATCACTTTATCCATTGGTAAAAATTGGGAGAAATTGGGAAAATCCGTTGAGTAGTTTTTGAGTTTATCGCGAACAGACAGACAGACAGACGCGGTAAGGGACTTTATTTTATACTATGTAATGATGTCAATTTATTAGGCGTTTTCGTCTATACAGAACTAAACAAAATATTTGATATAAACATTGAAGAAAGATTATTATAACAAGATAATATTTAGGTAACAAATGATAGTTATTGTTATAGTAACAATTGTTATGGTACATCAATAAAAAAAAAATGTTATTTTTGCTTTTGCTAATTCTCTTTTTTTTAAATTACATTTAACCTGCCAGATAATTACTGTATTCTTATAAAAAATATAAAATAGGCAGTTTAAAAAACATCAACCACTTTGTATATCTAAATCGCTATTAATAATAATAAAAGTAATAGTAAAAACGCTCTTGAAGATGACTTTAATTTTTTGTTTGAATAACTTTTCATCAAGTCGAATTATCGAAAAATTATAGAAGGGCTTCAATTTCCTACAAAAACATTATCGGTTATTAGAATCCGTTTATTGGTATGTGTTACAAAATTATATAAAAAATGTTTACCTGTATTATTTAAATCGAAAATATAAATCTCAAGTATCTCTAAATAATAATATTATAAAATGTAAACAAAATCTCCAGTTTTCACAGGATGTAGCCCGAAGGCATTTCCGTGTGGATTTAGAGAAAAAAATTGTCGTTTTTTTAATACACTTTTACTAAATGTATAAAACGTTTTACAACTGATATTGAGTCTCGATTCTATAATAGATTGCACAATTGTATCGTCCAGTAAAACAGGTGGGTCACTTTAAATATATACTTAAAAATAATAAATTAAAATTAAGAATGGCATTATTTATTTTGATGCATCAATGTAAATATTCTTAGACGAACTAGCAGCAATTCAGCATACTTGAACTATTGTCCCATTATTAATTTTATATTAAGTACTATGTTTTAGATGGCAGAACCCCGCTGAAGCTGTTATTGGTTTCAGCATGAATGGGTCGGCTTGCCAGGAGTAGTATCACCTTCCCATAGAAAACCGACGTGAAGTTACAGTGCTTGTCAATTGCGTGTCATTCGGTTAGTGTGAGTGCCGGAGGCTCACCTCCCCTCCGCTACCCTCTTCCCTCCCCTCCCTCCCCTTCCCTCCAAACACAGGCTGGCAACGCACTTGCGACTCCCCTGGTATTGTTAGTGTCTATGGACGGTGGTGATTACTTAACATCAGGTGTTCGCTTGCCTCCTATGACATAAAAAAACGTATATTATAATAACAAAAAGTTACTGTCATTAAAGTAGGTCAAGAGTAGTGGGCTTATTATAAACATGATTAAGCATTTTAATATGTAGAGAATGGAAAAATTCCATGGTTGATGATAAAAATCTCATGATTCATTAAAATAATATATATATTTTACTAAAAATCAGTATTTTATTATCCCAAAAATAACTACCATCTGAGATTATTGTTAAATGTTTGAGCTGAATATCGAATCTGGTTAAGTACGAAAAATTGAATTGGTGGGTCACCCGCTGCTAAGTGATCACCACCGTCCATAGACACTAACAACACCAGAGGAGTTGCAAGTGCGTTGCCACCCTTTGGGGGGAAGGGATTAAGGGAAGGAGAGGGAGAGGAAGAGGAAGAGAGGGGAGAAGAGGTGGGCCTCCGGCGCTCTGACTGACCTAACGAAACGCAACAATGAAAGCACTGTTACTTCATATCGGTTTTCTATAAGAGAGTGGTACTACCCCGGACGAGCCGAATCTGAAACCAGTAATAATTTCAGCGTGGCTCTACCACCATAAAAACCATGTTACGAATCAACAGGATAGATTTTTTTTAAATTGAAGCATAAAATAAATAGTACCTAAGTAAAGTTAATATTTAACTAAACGGCTGCACAGAGTGAGACCAATTTGTGAGAAAGTGAAGATTTTTTTTTTTAATCACTCTGTGTTATTTAGTTCATATATATATATCAATCATAACTATATATAGCACTAACTTATTCAATCCTCTCTATTATATTGCTTTCATATAATTTGAAAGTTTCAACCTAAGTTTCAGTAGTCGATATTTAATATCTACCCAGTTTCTAAATTATCAAGATCTCGACGAATCCACTTTTGCGGTCTCACTACACTTTATCTTTATACTCTATCATAATATTCGGCATTTATACAGACTTAGACCGTTTCTATCCTAGATCTTGTCTTCTTGCTGAGAATCTTAAACAATGTAATAGTGTGTACCATGCAGTATTGGCTCTTTATTGATCACACATCGATGGAACTATTCCATGGAAGTATTAAGTCCTTAAGTTCAGCAAAGGCCCCATTAGCTAACAAAACTTGCTCGGGCGTGGACGTCAGTCATTCTTATATTCCTCACTAGTAGTAGTAATATTCGTCCAATAGGACAGGCGAAGGAATTAATCCGTCCGTACTGCTAATTCTGAAGTTGTCAATATAGGTAGTCCTTACGTATTCTTTAGTTAGTTTTCTTCTATGTCCAAGTTGATGTAAAGTCATACGCGCCAAATCTTCTCTATGTCCAAATTAATGTAAAGACAGAAACGCCAAATCTTCTATAATATATTCTTTTATCCATTTTTTTATCTTAATCTCGTTGTTAATAGTAGCGTACTATCTTTTTTATCTGAATTATTTCATTTCTCTCACCCAGAGTGTTTGTAAATTTCCATTGTCAAGTTGTTAATTCAATGTTCCAACAAGATGATGGCTCTCTTGTTAGAACTTTCCATGGAGTTTTTGTGGCATCTCAGAATTCATGGTCCGTGGTATTATTTTCCATTCACTTCACTTATGCACAATAAACAAACTATATTACATAAAACACCACCAATTTTACACAAAATAGAGTCAAGAAACATAAGATTATGAATAAAATATAAAATCGACTACATGACTGACCAAAATCCCGACAAAAAAAAACTCCATTCCTCTCTAACCGCTATGCATTTTTGACACACGGATATGACACTTCCAGAACGGCTAATACCACCAAAATTTCATGACATCACGGTATACATTTTTGACACATGGGATGGAAATTTTGGTAACATTAGCAGTTCTGGAAGTGTCATTTCTATTCTGTCATCTATACTAATATATAAAGCTGAAGAGTTTGTTTGTTTGGTAGAAGGCTATAATCTCAGGACCTACCAGTCCGATTTGAGAAAATCTTTCGGTTTTAGATAGCTCATTTATCGAGGAAGGCTTTAGGCTATATATAAAACCAATAGAAGCAGAGTGCCGATGAAGAATGTTTCAAAATCAGGCACCTTTGTTGCTTTTGAGAGATTTCGTTAGTATTATATACGTTGCCGTGGTAACGTGGTAAGTAGTAGAAATAATATTCGTCCAATAGGACAGGCGAAGGAATTAATCCATACTGCCAATTCTGAAGTTATGTGGTAAGTATCAAAGCTA